>JADNSB010000121.1:0-49805 GCA_019695575.1 Angomonas ambiguus | reverse complement strand
CCCGCAAGACTGTCCGCCCCAAGAGAAAGTAAATGCGAATTTACTTTTTTTTTCGGGAAAAGACACGCCATAAAGGAGTAGGAGACGTCTACACTTTCGTTTACTCGATATGATTTTTGTTTTTATTTATTTTTACACCAATTTTTCTTTCTTTTTTTTGTTACTAGTGTGATAAGCTGCTCGACTCACGTTTCGGAAACTATTGAAGAAAGTATTTTTTTTTTTCCTCTATTTGGTATTAGGTTATATTTTTTTTTTTGAAATTGTAGGTCACACATGTCAGAGGGCTCACTCACCTCCTTACTTTTCCTCACCATAGATAATCTGAACAACACCGACGTGGAGACGCGAAAGAGAGTGGAGGAAAAAGTACTCCATTCTTCCAATTTACTACTCTTTAACTTTCTAACCGCGGTACAGCGGCACAACAGAGAGTATTTTAGTACCCCTTCGCCCCCTTCCGCGGAGGGGTTGGTAGACTTTCAGGATCTTGTGAGGGCCGGGGATCTCCTCAGCGTCGGCAGCGATGTGGAGGTAAACTTTCCCGAAGTCCTCTCCCAAGGATTGATAGCTGGAGGTAAAGGGGGGAAGGAAGGGGACCATAGTGTCGCGCTCTTTCGATCCCTCCCCGTCTCTTGTCGTGTCGTGCTGCTGGTAGCGTCGCTGTGGCTTTCCCTCAAGTTCTGGGCTTCCTCCCTTCACCGAGTATCGCTTACGAATCTGTACTTTCATCTCTTCGACGGCGTTACCGCGAACCCAAAGAGCACCGAGGGGAAGGAGACGACGGAGGAGAGAGTGGAGGGTGCCTTGCTGGCCCCACCCTCTGATGAAGAGGAGCACTTCCGCTCGGGAGAGGATGTGGTGCTCTCCCTTACGATGGCCACGGAAGAGGCGGAGACGATGCTGCTTCGAGGGTCTGACTATGTTATACCGTTTTAAAAACAGAAAAAAAAAAAAAGAAAATGTCAAGCAGACAACTGAAACTCATGCAGACATGCGTAGATACAAGTCTATTCATTAGTGTGTGTGTGTCGTAAAGTAAAGACAAAAACCGCTGACTGAGCACCGTTGTGTGGGGCTGTTGGATAGGGCACAGTGTGTGTCGACCATTATTAGACTTATTTTTTTTTTTCTCTTTTGTTGTTGTGTGCTACCCTATTGACTCCCGTTATTCGAATGTCTCAAACTATTATTCTCTTCACCTTTCTATTTTTTTTTTTTGATTCTGTTAAAGAACAAAAGTTTTAATGACTCACTCTGCCGATCTTCAGTGGCTTCTGGTCCGCCAGAACAGCAAGTTCCTGCAGAAGCGCGGAGGTTACCGCCTGAGTAGCGACCCCTTCAACAACAACGCCAACTGGACGAAGCGCAACTCTGGTTTCCTGAACGACACTTCGGTCACGGTGAAGCCTGGCAAGAAGGGCACCATCGTGCTGACGGTGAAGGATGGCAAGAACAACAACAAGCCGAAGCAGATGTACACCAAGAAGGTGCAGCCCGCTGGCGTGAAGGCCTCCGCTGTGAGCAAGGCCGCCGCTGAGGTCCGCCCCGACCAGGCCGACGTCACTTTCCGCCGTGCTCGCCGCTTCGCCCGTCTGGCGAGCCGTGAGAAGAAGGTCCGTGAGGCACGCAAGGCCCTCTCCAGCCAGAAGAAGTTCGCCCGCAAGACTGTCCGCCCCAAGAGAAAGTAAAAAAAACTTTTGGTTCTTTCCCTTTTTTATTTTTGATTATTTCTTAAAGTTTTTTTTTTTTTTACCCTTCTGTTCATCTTCCGTTCTTTCCCGTAGTATTTTATTTTGTTATTTTTTTTTTTCGCCAACTAATTTTTCTCTCCTTTTTTCTTTTGTACGCTTAACTCTTCAACATTAGGTCCTATAATATTAGTATCGCATAGTTGTAGCGAAGTAAACAAACAAACAGAAAAGGTTTATTTTGTCGTTTTCTATCAACGAACCTTTTTTTTTTTGTGTTTATATCTTTCCTTTATCTTTTTGTAAATCGGAATAACGGTAAAGCATCCAAAAACGAAAAAGAGTGATGAGATTAAAATCCGTTCCCATATGTGCCGCCTTTGCGTGGTCCCCCCTTAAGTTATCTTCTAACGGAAGAAAGCAGAGGATAGTGACCGCCTCCTACAGTGGGGCGGTGAATGAGGACTTCAGCAACGATGCGTTCCTCTCGCTCTACGAAGTCGATGTCACGTCAACCGATGAGACGGAGATGCCTCTCCGCGGACAAGTACGCCTCCCTGAGCAAGCCCTACGAGTGGATTGGTCCTCGCACGGGGGCCCGGAGGGTATTATAGCGGTGGCGTATGCCTCAGGGACTGTTCATCTTCTGGACGCCCATCGTATTCACAGTGGTGGGGATCTGAACCAGTCGGTGCTGTGGACGATACGGGAGCATCAGTGTCCTGTGTACGCCTGCCAGTTCAATCCCTCTCAGCCCGACTGTGTGGCCATCGGGGCCGACGACGGGAAGTGGTTTGTGTGGAGTATTCCTTCGCAGAGCGGTGGGGAACCAAAGAAGGTGGCGGTGATTAAGAACTCGACCCAGAGCGCTGGGATTCGCGCCATTGAATGGCATCCAAAGTTCCCTCACATCATCGCCACCTCCGTTGCGGATGGGAACGTCCGCGTGTGGAACCTCAAAACGATGTCGCTGCTGTCGACGTTGGTGGTATCCAAGTACGGGAAAGAGGTAACGGCCAACGCGCTAGCCTGGAACCCCAACGCGGCCACCACCCTCGCCACCGGACTCAGCGACGAGTCCCCTCTCATTCTGGTGTGGGACCTTCGTAAACCAGCGGCCCCTGAGAAGGAGCTCAAGAAGCACCAGCGTGGGGTGACCGGCCTCAGTTGGGGGATGGACGAAGCCTCCATCTTGGCCTCCTGCAGCGGCGACGGCGAGACGCTCTTATGGGACCCCAAGACGAACGAGTTGCTGGGGGAGTTGGAGCGGGAATCGGATTATATTATCGACGTACAGTGGTGCCCGACCCAACCCGCGGTACTGGCCACCTCCTCCTTCGCCCCCGCCCTGTATGTCTCTTCCATTACTGGGTTGTCCAGCGGTAAGGAGGCGGGAGGGGGCGCGGCGCCAAAGTGGCTGAAGCGTCCCTGCGGTGCCTCCGTCAATACCGCCCTCCAAGTGGTCTATCAGCCAGAGGGTGCACCAGGACTACAGATTCACTCGATTGCCCCTCGACGACCACTGCTAGAGTCGTCCCTCCCTACTGCGTCGGTGTACCGTTTCAGAGAGGAAATGGAATCCCTCCCTCCAGGCTCCCCGGAGCGGAGTGAGTGGCTGCAGCGGCACAACTTTGGTCTACTCGCTGCCCTGACGGCCTCCAGCAGCTCTCAGAGCCGCCAACCCATCATAGATTATCTCTCCGAGGCCAACGCCTCCAACGAGCCCCGAGGCCACGTCAACAGTGACGATCCATTTGAACAACTTCAACAAGAAAACCAAAAATCGGTGGAGGAGCGTACCTCAGAGCTGGTGGCGAGCGGTCGTATTGAGGAGGCGGTGGATGTATGTTTGGAGGCCAACCGATACGAGGATGCCTACGCGATTGCCATCTTAAATGGAGAGCTGATTCCTAAAGTGCATAAACAATATGTGGAGCACACCATCCGTCACAATCCTAAGCGCCGCCACGTTCTCTTTTCCGGCGCCATCACCAGTGGGGAATATGTCGGTCTCCTGCAGGTCAGTGTACCGTGGAGGGAGGTGCTTTCTGTCGTGGTCACCTACGTCGGCGAAGACTTCCCCGCTGTCTGCAATACATTAGGAGACTTTTTGCTAGAGGAAGGGGAACTCGAAGGGGCTCTGGCCTTCTTCATCTGTAGCAGGGACGTGGACCGGGCAACGGAAGTGTGGGCGAGACAAAACATGAGCACGGTGGATCTCGTCACGCATTGTTTTCTCTTGGAGGAGACCGCGCGAAAGAATGTGACCCATCCGGCGTTCATCAATGCGCTGAAGCATTTTGGGGAATTACTGATCCGCGATGGGTACTACCGGGAGGCGACGGATCTTTGGATTCGTTCCGCGGAGGGTGGCAACACCGAAGCGGCACAGTTGGTCGACCGGTACCGCTACGTGCTCTCTCTGAATACGAATATACAACCCGATTTTGCCTTTGATCCAATTGACGATCGACCCAGCCCAGCCTGTGTAGAATACTTGGATGAACTGCAACGACAGCAACAGCAACATCAACAACAGCAGCAACAGTATCAACAGCAGCAACCATCACCACAGTATCAACAACAGCAGCCTCCACCGCAACAGCCGCAACAGTTTCAACGACCACAACAGTTCCCACCACAGCAGCCTCAGCCCCCATCCCAGCAACCGTACGCACCCCAGCCCCAGCAAGAGGACCGTCGGCAGTTGCCCCCCCAGCAAGTGCTTCCTTCCTTTCGATACCAGCCAGGTGCACCACAGAGCGCACCGCAGCGACCGCCATTACTGTCAGGAGCCCCGCAGCCATTCTCCAACGCCCCTACACGTCAGTCCTCCCACCCACCCACACCTCCTGCGCAGCCCCCACAGTACCAGCCGGCAGCTCAAGGGTCCTCGCCACCCACTCCCGGGGGTGCACCGCCTCATCCTTCGCATGTGTTCTCCCCTCCCCCACCACGACTACAGCCCAACCCGGTGTCTAACTACTCCTCCGCCACCCGCCCTCCGTCCAACCCTAATCTCCCGCCTCCCCCTCGGCCAGGGTCACGGAGCAGTCCAATGCCGCCCAGGTCGAACGAACCCTCGCAGCCGCAGGGGTATAATAGTACCGCGCCTACACCTCTACCACAGTCGGGAGGCCGGGCTCCAGTCCCGGGCGGCCCTCCACCGCCACCTCAGCAACATCAGCAGTATCAGCAGCCACCACCACCTCAGCAACAACAGCAGCAGTACCAGCAACCACCGCCTCCCCAGCAACAGCAGCAGTACCAGCAACCACCGCCTCCCCAGCAACAGCAGCAGTATCAGCAACCACCGCCTCCCCAGCAACAGCAGCAGTACCAGCAACCACCGCCACAGTCGGCTCATCATGTGGACACCACGAGGCCTAACGTTGCCCCTCCATCACTGCTGCGACCTCCCATCGGCAAGTCCATTCTCCCTCCCCGCCGATAAGCGAAAAAGGGAAGACTGTACCTCTTTAAGCGCGAACCACATAGAGGCTCCGAAGGCTTTTTTATGTTTCCTTTCGATCTTCAGTCGGACGATTACTGGTGGTGTACTTTTTATTAATACATTACACTGATGATGCATTGGGCTATTTTTTCCTTTTACCAATTTAAAAGTAAAAAGAACAAACAAACAATCAAACAATCAAACAATCAAACTGACAATTTATTATGTACCAAACTTTTTGTTTCCTGCTGTCCACCTGTTCAGAATGTCTTGTCTCGTGTACCTTTCGAGTTCCTTTTCCATTTGTGACTCAAACTTTTTCTCCCTTCTCTTCTTTTAGTAATTACTCATCTTATTGATTTATTTTTTTCATCTCTTTTCGATTCCTTTGCACAGTTCAAATGTCTTGGCAACAACCGTCTGGCAACTATAACCCTAACGCTGGTGGGTACCAACCACAAGGTGGCTACAATCCTAATGCCGGTGGGTATCAACCACAAGGCGGTTACAATCCTAATGCAGGAGGCTATCAACCACAGGGTGGCTATAACCCCAACGCTGGTGGGTACCAACCACAAGGTGGCTACAATCCTAATGCCGGTGGGTATCAACCACAAGGCGGCTACAATCCTAATGCAGGAGGCTATCAACCACAGGGCGGCTACAATCCTAATGCCGGCGGCTACCAGCCACGAGGGGGATACGGAGGTGGCTATAACCCCAACGCTGGCGGTTACAACCCTAATGCTGGAGGCTATCAACCATCTGGTGGCCAACAACAATAACCAGGGCGGCAATCGTGCCCCTGCGCCCGTAGAGGCCGCCGCTCCTGCTCCAGCGCCCGCCCCGAAGACGTCTCACGCCGACGCTGCCAAGCTCACCCTCGGCGGGGGCTCCAGTGGGGTGGTGCTTCCCAAGCGGAAGGGCGGTGCCACACTTTCTCTCGGTAAGAAGAAGGAGGAAGCCGCCAAGGCGAACGAGGAAGCCAAGACCAGCGAGGAGGGCAAACAGGAGGAGTCCAAAGGCACCAGTGAATCCAAAAAGGAAGAGTCTGCGGGCGACAAGAGGTCAGCCGCCTCTCCCACTTCAAAGATGACCCCAGAGGAACTGAGGGAGCACGTCAAGAAGGAGATTGCCAAACAGCGCACGCAGAACAAAAAGACGTTTACTCGTGACCCTCGACCACACTTTAATGTGGTATTCTGTGGTCACGTGGACGCCGGCAAGTCGACGCTGTCTGGCCATCTCCTCATGGAGAAGGGTCTTGTAGACCAGCGCGAGATGGATAAACTCAAGAGGGAGGCAGAACAACACCACCGCGAGGGTTGGGAGTATGCGTACGTGATGGACGTCTCGGAGGAAGAGCGGTCCAAGGGGATCACCCGAGAGACCGGAGCCGCCTACTTTGAAACCGACAAGCGTCGCGTGACGGTGCTTGACGCTCCCGGACACAAGGCCTTTGTGCCCTCCATGATTGGAGGCGCGACGCAGGCGGAGGTGTGCGTACTGGTCATCTCCAGTCGTACGGGAGAGTTTGAGACTGGTTTCGAAAGGGGAGGACAAACCCGCGAGCACGCCATGTTGGTCCGCACATGCGGCGTCAAGCAGATGATCTGCGTCATCAACAAGATGGACGAGATGAACTGGAGCAAGGAGCGGTACGACGAAATTGTAGGAAAACTCCGTCCCTTCTTGAGGCAAAACGGGTATGATGAGCAAAAAGCCAAGAACTTGGTGTTTATCCCCACCGCCGGCCTCACTGGAGAGAACCTTATCAAGCACACCGCGGAAGGGGTGTGTCCTTGGTACACTGGCCCGACCATGATGGAGGTGATTGACGAACTAGTCCTCCCAGAGTCAAAGACCGAGGAGGATGTGCTGTGTATTCCGTTGGTTGGCGGCTACAAGGACGACGGTAAGAATTATATTTACGGAAAAGTAGAGTCTGGATCAATTGCGGTGGGGGAGAAGGTGCAAATTCTACCGACCAAGCAGGAGGCCCTTGTGGAAGGGATTTCTATCGAGTCTACGGAGTTTGAAAAGTGCTACCCCGGCGACAACGTCCATCTCCGTGTGCGAGGGGTGGATGAGAGTGAGATCCACACCGGCTACGTCGCCACCTCCGTGCCCACGTCCCTCAAGGCGGTGGAGTACTTCCAAGCCCGTGTGGTCATCCTTGACGTGAAGAACATTATCTGCGCCGGCTCCCGCTTTATGCTGCACATTCATGCGGCTCAAGAGGAGGCGTCTTTTCACAAGTTATTAGCCAAACTAGATAAGAAAACGGGAGAGGTGATCGAGAAGAATCCCGCCTGCGCCAAGGCGGGGGATGTGGTGATGGCTCGTATTGAGATTGACCGACCAGTGGTAGTGGAGCCGCACAAGGACTTTGACAAGATGGGTCGGTTCATGCTGCGTGATGACGGTAAAACCATCGCCATCGGTTTGGTCACAAAACTTTACGAATCCACAAAGGAGTCTCTCGCCAAGCAGGCTTAAAAACAAAAACAAACAAACGAGATGAAATGAAATAGGAGCCACCACGCCCATCGTAAGAATAACAAACATAAAAATCATCAAGGAGAAGAAAAATAAAACAAAAGAGAGATGAAAGGAAAAGAAAAAAGATTAACTGTGTGTCATTATTGTATAAATCTTTTTTCTTTTTTTTCTATTAACTTTTTTTTTTTCTCTATTTTCTTCTGAACCGTTTTAACTACAATATATTAATAATAAAAAAATTTAAACTAACAATACCCATTGAAAGTAATTTTTTCTCGATTTTTTTCTTTCCTTTTCCAATTCTTTCGGTTTACCACTAGTGAACCAATTTTGTATGTATTCCTTTCCAAGTGGAGTCCCACTGTTCTTTCTCTTTCTCTTTTTTTCCCCCGTTTTATTGAGAAAAGTAGATGTTGGCTTCCCGGCGAGCTGGAGTGTGCCTTGAGCGGCGCCTCACAGCCACTCCTCTGCACTGTTCCCTCTCCCACCTCCCCGTCGTCCCCCGTGGAATGCTCCCCCACCGCCGCCTAACATTGTACAGCTCCAGTGCCCCTCTCTGCACCGCCCGACGGTACCTTAGCTGGAACCCAGCCAACTGGGGAAAGGGAGGCAGGGAGACCATCGCTAGCATAGAGGAGGAGCTCCCTGATATCTTTGCTCATCAGCCCGAGGAGGTGGACGACTATATCCGTCCGGATAAAAGTTTCTTTGAAAAGGTGGAGGACTTTTGGGACTGGGCGGTGAGCTTCATGCGACCGGTAGAGAAGCAGGTGGAGATTATGCGTAGTTGGCGTAACGACGGGCTCCTGGGCTTCGACCTCGGTGGCTGGGGACACGTCTTTTTCGTCTACGGTATATTAATGCGTCTCTTCACGCTGATTCCTTCCTTATATAGTAACCGTAACGCCCTTCGAATGGCAAAGATTGGCCCTCAGATATCCGAGATCACCAATAATCAAAACAAGGCCAAGAACGACAGAACCCTCTCGACCGCAGAGAAGCGTGTCATCAAGGATGGCTACAATCGCATGAAACTGGCACTCATGAAGAAGAATGGTTGCGCCCAGTGGAAGAGTTTTCTGACCATGATCACCGCCCCCATCACCATGTCCGCTTTTTTATCGATTCGCCGACTCGCCATGTACGAGACCGACCTTGAAATGGCGCCGTTCTTGTGGATTAAGGATCTCACCATGCCGGACCCCACCTACGCCCTCCCTGCCATCTGCGCCGGTATGTTTCTGCTCAACTTTGAAATGAATCAGCGGATGCAGCGGGGTGGAAGAAGCTCTAGTCAGATGTACATCAAATGGGCGGTGCGGGTGGGGGCGGTGATTGGGATTTACTTTTTCGCCCAGCAGCCGTCTGCCATGTTTGCCTACTGGATTGGTCTCTCCACCGCCGGTCTTCTGCAGCCCATTCTCCTCCGCTCTCAGCCGTTCCGTGACTTCTTCGACTTCCCCGACCCCCCAGCGGCGGCCAAGGGAGAAATCATCTCGGAGATTAAAGGTCCCTCCTTGTACGAACGGCTGTTCGCCTCCCCGGAGGAGAAGGCAAGATTGGAAAAGGAAAGAGCCGCCAAGCGGGAAGAGGCGTCCAAGAAGAAATTCCAGAAGATTGAGGACTGCGATATTGTGTTTGAGGAGGATAAAAAGTAGGTTAACCCTAACACGATCCCACTAATTAGTAATAAAAAATAGTAATCATTATAACACATTCTTTTTTTTTTTCACACAACTCGACCATAATTTACCCTACGAACAGTAATTTCTGTTTACGTTAATACGCCCCCCCTCCACACACTTGTACGTACCTCCACTCACCCATAGACACACGCCACTATACGATGATATATCATATGTATTTATTTATTCTTTTATTCTCTACTCTTTTTTTCCTTTCCGCTCTTAAAAGTTTTTCTTTCCTCTCTTAGAAAAACGTATTTATGTCTTTTGGGTAGATCTTTTCAACCTATTTTTATTTAATTTATTCAACCAAAAACATACACCCCTAAAGAACAACAATAATAATAATAATAATAATAATAATAATAGTATCTCCCACTTTGTATAATTTAGTGCCATGCATAGGGAAAATAAAAGTAGTAGTAGTAGTGGCAACAAACGGCCTAGAGAGAAGGAAGCGCCTCCTTTCCATCGACCCGCTCCGAGCGGACCTCCTTCTTCCACCAAGACGTCTCCCTCGCCGCTCTCGCACCCTTTCCCTGCCAACTTTAATGACCACTTCGAGACCTCCACAGAGGCGGTCCAGGACGTGCTGGGTGTGGTGTTGGAGCTGCGTCAGCTGCTGCGGCCCTCCACTGGGGACCTCTTCACCCTCTACGACCCCTACTACTGTACAGGGGCGGTAAAGCAGACGTGGAGTGCCCTCGGTATCCCTCGGGTGATCAACGAGGATGTCGATTTCTACGCCTCCATCGCACAGGATAAGGTCCCGCCACACGACGTCCTGGTCACCAACCCCCCTTTTAGTGGAGACCACATTGAACGATTGTTGAAGTTTCTGCTCGAGAAGAATAGCTACCGGCCGTGGGCGATGTTGGCCCCCGATTACATTGCCTCGAAGCCGTGGTACACTACGTGGATCCAGCAACACTACCGAAAGGCCACCCGTGTGGCGAAAGGGGTGCTGAACGGCCCTCGCTCCGTCCCTCCTCCCAGCTTTGATCTCCCCCCTTTCCTCCGCCAAGGCACGGACGGCCCCCCTCCAGAGACACTGCCCGTTGAGCCGTTTTACATTGTGCCTCGCCAGACGTACGACTTCAAGCACCCGCTGGAGGGAGTGGGGAAGGAGCACTCTCACTTCAAGTCGATGTGGTATGTATGGGCGGGGCGTCACACCCCAGAGGTGATACGGGCGGCACAGGTACACCTCTTACAGCTACACTCGACCAACACCGCCCCCGCCGTCCTGCACGGCTTAGAGGCACTCAAGGAGAGCCGTACGGTGGCGGCGGTGGAGCGGCGTCCGAACCCGCGGCAGCGGACGAAACAGTCGCATGCCTCCCAAAAGAATTCGCGTAATGAAAGGAAGCAAAAGTGAAACGATGCTGCGATTTACCTCTTCCTAATAACTCTCGGTTAACCAATACATAGATTGCTTTGCTGTAGACGGATGACAACACAGAGAAGCAAAATAAAGTAAAAGAACAATAATAATAATAAGTGAATTTCTTTCTTTTTTTGTGATCCACTTCCATATGTGATTGAAGAAATTATGTCATTTTTCTTTCTCCCTCCCTCTCTCCTTTTCTCTTTCTTATTTACTATTTCACCCATACTGGAAGCTTTATATTCTTCGTCAAGATGACCATGATGAGCGTTCTGGCTAACGCCCTCCGCACTATCAGCAGTGCGGAGCGCCGCGGCAAGCGTCAGGTGCTGATCCGCCCCTCTTCCAAGGTGGTCGTGAAGTTCCTCCAGGTGATGCAGAAGCACGGTTACATTGGTGAGTTCGAGATCATCGATGACCACCGCGCCGGCAAGATTGTCGTCACACTGAACGGTCGCCTCAACAAGTGCGGTGCCATCTGCCCCCGCTTCGATTGCAACACCCGTGAGTACGAAAAGTGGATGAAGAACATTCTTCCCTCCCGTCAGTTCGGCTTCGTCGTCCTCACCACCTCCCTCGGTATCATGGATCACGAAGAGGCCCGCTCTCGCAACACTGGTGGCAAGGTCCTTGGATTCTTCTACTAAAGAGTGTTCCCCGACAGCCAGAACAATGGTGATTGGAATAAAAGCAAACCCCTTTTGTTAATTTTTTTTTATTATTTTCTTACCATATTTACCACCTTTTTTTTTGTTACTATTGTGTTATTGTTGTTTTCCTTTTCCACGTAAATGGGTCCATCGCAGCACCAACTACCTTTTTTTTTCCTTCTCTTTTTTTTTTTTAAGGTTCACGAAACCAAAAGTTAGTGTACTTCTCCGAAGGAAAGTAGAAAATCAAAAAAAGCAATCCTAATCCTAATGGATGCCTCCCTTAACCGACTCGCAAAAGCGCTCTCTGAGGGGGAAGGCGAGGACTTTATTGTGACCGGCTGGGATATTACATGGGTGTCTAACCCGTCGCTTCAGTACGCCGCCGTCGTCTTTGCCATCATCAGCTGTTTCATCTCCTTCGTGGATCTGAGAGAGCACCTCGCCCGGTTCGACTACCCTAAAATTCAGGTATTAGAAATGCGTATTCTTCTCATGATTCCCGTGTATGCCTTCTTTTCCGCTCTATCGTTACTCTTCCCTAAATGGCGCTTCTTTTACATTATTATTCGAGACACATACGAGTCCTTTGTGCTGTACATTTTCTTCATGTTGATGATTGCCTACTGTGGTGGAGAAGGGCAGCTATTGCGTTCGTTAAAGCGAAAGCGCTATCGAGGGGTTCACCCATGGCCGCTGTGCTGTATTCCTTCCTACCCACTCGACCGTGCCTTCTACCTCCGGTGTAAGCGATGGGTGTTACAGTGTGCCCTTATTAAACCGTGCACCTCTTTTATCGCCTTGGTGACCGATCCCTTCGGTATTTACCAAGAGGGCACGTTTGCCGTCAACAACGTCTACACCTATAACTGTATCATCATCAACTTGAGCCTTACGTGGGCCCTCTACTACCTCGTGCTGTTTGAAATAGAATGTAGTAAAGAGATGCACTACGCCAAAACCTTCTTAAAGTTCTTATGCGTCAAGTCCATTATTTTCTTTAGTTACTGGCAGTCCGTACTGGTATCTATTCTGGCGATGACAGGCTTGCTATACATGGGGAAGGATGAACACGAGAGTGAGGTCACCAGTGCCGTGATTCAGGACTTGCTGATGTGCTTTGAATTACTGCCGGTCGCCTTTCTTCACCGTGCTGCCTTTGGTCGAGACAAACTGGATGAGGAGATGGCTTGTGTACCCGTGTACATGAAGGACAACAATACCGGTGACTTCCGCTCCAACATTGACACCGCCCTGAGCGTGAATGATATTATCGATGACACTGTCGGTACTATTTTCTACCGAAAAGGGAAGCTGCTGGATATGGAGAATGAAGAGAGTGACCAGGAGGTAGAGGAGGGCGTCGCGCACGATCGCGGGGGCGAGCTGAACCTAGTCGTCGGTGATGTGGAGATGATGGCGAAGGACCCCACGTTGGATGACTTGGTTCGTCATGCTATCATGTCCGATTATGGAGTGCGAGTCGACGGCGCCCTTCACTACGACGAGGACAGCGACCGTGATGAAAAGAACCGCGATATGCACTTTGCCGACACCGATGTCATTCTGCACCGCTCCAAGGCGCAAGGACTCGACGACGTCCGCGTGGACACCGACCTCCTTCGCTCTCACCAGACTCAGTCCCTCGGTACCCCCGCCATCTACTGTGTTGTGTGCGGTCGATTTGATAGAGAGATGGTTCGACGTCATAATGGGTACAAGTGCAAGGAGTGTGTTGGTACTAAGAGTCAAAAGGTGCTCCGCCGGCATCAGAGGGAGGGAGACGAGGAGGCTCCCAGTCGCCGGCATCACAGCTCCGAGGTGGTGGTGGAGACGCTACACGACGACGACGATCAGTTTGTGCAGCCGCTGACGGACGACCGCGATGCGGATATCGCCGGACTCGCCCGTCCCTCCACCTCTGCCGCCAGTGGACCACTAGGGGCACTCGAAGAGGGAGGGGCCGCGCTGGTCGATGGATTTAGTAAGTTGAAGAAGGCGTTCCTACCCGACGCCCCCGAGAAGGTGAGCACTCCCATCTGCCGTAGTTGTGGTAAGTCAGAGTATATGGTATCTATGGGGGAGGGGCGGTGGCGCTGTGGTAATTGTGTGAGTGGTATAGTATAAAACAGGAGAGGAATATATATTTTTTTTTTTCCCTCCTTTTATTTTTCGCGTTTCTTTTAGTTGCAACACATTTAGAAATCAACGAATAATTAATTTTTTTTTGGTTCTCCTCTGATGTGTTTTTAGGGATTGTTTGCTATGATTTTTTTTTCCCCTTTTCATCCTTTGTAATGAAAACGGATGTATGACTTTCTTCTTTTTCCCCCTTTTTTCTTTAGTTGTTTTCAACTTCGGTTGAAGAGCTAGTTTTATTTTATTTTGATTTTTTTTTAATTTTATTGTAAGTCTTTTTTTTTATATATCTTTATTTTAAACAACTAAAAAGTTCTATATAAAAAGAAAAGAAAAAAGGAAATACTTCCTTTTTTACTGTGAAGGGAGCTTTATTATTATTATTATTCAGTTCGTAATACCGAATAATATAAGCACGCGCTCCTTCACTTAAAAACCACCACCACCACCACTCCCAAACCATAATAATAGTACCAAACTACTATTATTACCACTATTATTACTAATCTAGGATACTATCACACGTGTTGCCAATGCCGGAAGAGATAACCAGTCACGATGGGATTGACTTCACCAAGTACTGTGTGCTGGAGAGCAACGACCACCCCCCTATTCAGTTCAAAGTCTCCAGGGAGTCGGCGAAGATGTCAGGGCTGTTAAAAGATATGCTGGACGAGCAGGAAGGCGTGGACGCTATTATTCCTATCCCTAACGTCTCTGGCCGCACGCTACGACTGGTACTCGAGTATGTGGAGTACCACACCAACAACCCCGCAGAACCCATCGACAAGCCGCTGAAGAGCTCTATAGAAAATTTACTGAGCGAGTGGGATAAGGAATACTTGTACCACAAGTTACTCAAAAACCACGACGAGACGCAACACGAGGTACTGATAGACGTGATTATGGCCGCCAACTTTTTAAACGTAAAGGACCTACTAGACCTCACCTGTGCTTGTGTGGCCAGTATGATTCGTGGTAAGTCTGCCGAGGAAATACGAACTCTTTTCAACATTGAGAACGATTTCAGTCCTGAGGAGGCGGAGAAGATAAGAGACGAGAACCGTTGGTGTGAGGACTCTTAAGAGAGAGAAGGAGAGAGAGAGAGAGAGAGAAGTAAATAAAAAGAGTACTGTTCTTCCTTTTTTTTCTTCTTTTCAGCCTCTCTTCCTTGCTTATCGAGTCGTTAAAGGTGTACCACAGTTAGAAAGGTATGCTCCTACACACAAGGTGTAGTGTGCCCCCCTCGTTTACGAGTACAGGAAGGAGTATCGAAATTAAAAAAAAATAAATAATAATAAGGAAAAAAAAAAAGAAAAGAAAACAAACGATTAAACAAACTTATTCAAAAAAAAAAAAAAAGTATTCAAATGATAATAAAATTAATAATATTTTAGTTGGGCTGATACACATGAAAAACAAAAAAAATAATTAAAAATTATATATTATTTATTTGTCACACTCAATTTTTTTTTTTCTCGTTCAGTCTTACCTAAATTAAATTTTGTAACAGCAGCTAATGTTTTTTTTTTTTTTCTTTAATCCTTTATTATTTTTTTTTCATTTGTGCTTCTTTCTGTTTTTTATTTTTAACCCTTTACTTTTTTTTTTAAATATATAATTTTCAATAAACAGGCGAAACTTCATTGCTACTGTAATGAATGTTGAAACTGTTTCCACTTTTTTTTCTGATCAAACAAATTTTATAGCTTTTTTTCTTGTGTTGGTTCAAAATTTCGATTAGTAGATGATATGTGAAAAGAGTATTCTAAAAATATATTTCTCCCTCTTTCTCTCTCTCCTTCTCTCTTTTTTTTTTCCCTTCTCTCTCGGTTGATCAAGGAGTTAGGTCTCTTCCTTTTTTCCTTTTTTATTTTTCACCCTTTATACGTTTTACTTTAAGGTCAAACTTTTTTTTTTTTAATTTTTAACTTTTATCATTTTTTTATTTTTAGTATTAATTTTCATTCCAACTAAGAAAAAAGAGCGACATATCTTAAAGCAAGTAAAAGAAACAAATTAATAATAATAAAAGTGTGATCAAAGAATCACCAAAAAATATTAAGTTCTAAAGCCCCTTGTGTCCTTTTACGCTTAACATCGTAAAAAAGAATCAGTCGCTAAAATTAATTTTTTACTCTTACTACTACTACGATAACACGAAAAAGAATTAGCGTACCACAAACATATATATTTGTTTTCGTTGGAGACACTCCACGTTTTTCTTTTTTTTTGAAGAATATATATATATATATATATATATATATATATATATATATAGTAATATTCCATATACAGTAAATAAATATAAATTCGTCAACCAAAACGTGTACTTTCAATACCTACTTTCTCTTTTCATTTACGCTAATTCATCACCGAACAGGGTACCAGTGCAGCGGTAAACATGATCTCTTCGCGGGAACCGATATCGGAGCACCTCTCGAGGGAGGACAGGGAGGAGGCAGTGACGGTAACAGAGCGATCTCCTACTAAGAAGCCGACACCTGGGTCTGACTCGGTGGAGATGGCGGAGGTGTTGGAGGAGGCATACACTCCATCCGGGGAGGAAGGCAAGAAGGGACCCGGAAGCGACCCCTCCTCCTTCAATGAGCTGGACGCCCCACGACCGCACGCTGGCTTCTTTTATCAAATGATTGTCACAATAAAGCGAATGATTATTCTCATGATACGTCAGCCATGCTCGACGATAGTGGAGTTACTGATCCCCATCGTGTTTGTCTGTGGTACGATTATTATATGGGCCGTGTTAGGGAATGATACTATCCCAGAGAAGGACTACTTCAACAGTGCCGGTATTACACAGAGTCAGCAAATTTACAGTACACTTCCCTCTCTGTTCTGCTATGACAGTGCCGTCACCGCCCCGATTGGCACACTAGCGGATTGCAGCACCGTCAACCTCGCGGTCCTCTTCCCAGGCATCAGTGACCTCGCCTTCGAGGCCGTCCCTGAGATGGTGGGTGCCCCTAAAGGACTCTATGCGGTTAACATGGCCAGTCGAATCACCTTCACGGAATGGAGAAGATTAGTATACATCAACAGTGTTTCCCTTCCCACCCTCGACGAGATGATTCTCCTTCAGTGGTCCAATCGAATGCTCTACGAACTATCGGATATGGGGGACGTTTTTTCCCGTACCGCCTCCGCTTCGCTTTTTTCGACGGGTAAGTTGTACTTTGCCCCCAACACTCCAGAGGTCAACGCCTTTGTCACCTACCTCCACGCCAACTCGGTCTACTTCCAGTACATCTACGGTGGCACCTATAGTGTGGAGGACGCCGAGCGCATCGTGACCTCTCGTACGAATAAGCAACCCCCCAATTGGGGTATTATTCAGTTTAACGAGATGAGCACCACCGAGCTGAATGTATCCATTCGTCTCAACTCCACCGCCATTCCGCGGACTAAGAAGATCATCATCCCGAATTACGTGGGCGGCACCGATGAAGACGGGACCGACTTGTACATTTACTCTGGGTTTTCCACGCTTCAAAAGTTGGTGTATGACTACTATCTTTCACAGGTCAATGCCGCGACGCCTGGCGCACTACCCGACGCGATCCTATCCCCAATGCCGACGATAGAATTTAGTGAGCAGAAATTCTTAGCCAATGTGGCGCAGATGGCACCGTTGATTCTTGTACTGGGATTTCTCTATCCGGTGTCTCAGATAACAAAGCGAATTGTGGTTGAGAAGGAGTTACGTCTGCGGGAGGCTATGCTGATTATGGGTCTCACCGAGACCGTCATGTACGTATCCTGGGGTATCATCTATATTGTCGAGTTCGCCGTGGTCAGTCTCATTTCCACCATCCTTCTCAAAGTCACGTACGTCAAGAACTCCAACTTTGGGATCATCTTCTTCATCTTTTTCTTCTTCTGTCTGAGCATCATCACACTCTCTGGGTTGATTGCCGCCTTCTTCACGCAGTCCCGCCTCGCCGCCATTCTCTCCCCGTTGATTTATTTCGTCCTATCTATTCCCTTGTTCGTCATGCAGGATGCAGGAGGCGGCGCCAAGATGGGTATTTCACTCCTGTCTCCTTCCGGGTTGGCGGTCGCCTTTCAGCTTCTCTTTGATCACGAACTCACTGGTGGGATGAGCGGCTCCGACTTAAATTACTTTAGAGACGACCCGTCTATGCTGATTGTTCTCATCATCTTGGTGGTGGACACGGTACTCTACTTAATCCTGATGCTGTACTTTGACGCGGTGCTGCCCAAGGAGTGGGGTACCCGTCGACACCCTCTCTTCTTTATTATAGACCCTATTAATTACTGCCGTCGTAAACGGAGAGTGATTAAAGAAAACACCGAGGATGGAAGGGCGGAGGATGGACTCTTTGAACCCGTCTCGGGGGACGAGGACGCCGCCATTCGTATTGTCGGTCTTCGAAAAGTGTTTGGACGGGGAAAGAAAAAGTTTGTCGCGGTGAACAACTTGCATTGGTGCATGAGACAGGGAGAGATTTCAGTGCTGCTGGGGCACAACGGCGCGGGCAAGTCGACCACGATGAACATGATGACTGGAATGATCCAAGCCGACGACGGCGATTGTTACATCTACGGCAAATCCATTCGTCGCGAAACCAAAGAGGCCCGTCAAGAGATTGGGTACTGCCCCCAGCATAACATTCTCTGGCCCACCATGACCTGCCGAGAACATCTGTGGTACTACGCCTCCATCAAGGGCATTCGAGGGGAGGAGCGGGAGGAGGCCATCCACAGCCTTTTGAAGGGGGTGGACTTTGAGGAAAAGGAGCACTACAGGGCCTCCGATCTTTCTGGAGGGCAGAAGCGCAAACTTTCGGTTGGCGTGGCGTTTGTGGGAGGCAGTCGACTGGTATTCCTCGATGAGCCTACGGCAGGAATGGATGTAGGTGCCCGCCGGCATACGTGGGGTCTACTACGGGAAAGGGCGCCGCAGCACTGTATTCTCCTCACGACCCACTTTATGGATGAAGCGGACCTCCTCGGCGACACAGTGGCTATCATGAGTCACGGACGCCTTCAGTGTTCTGGCAGTAATCTCTTCCTCAAGTCACACCTCGGAGCGGGTTATATTCTCACCATGTCCGTCGTGCCACACGTCAACCGAATGCCTATCATTGACATGGTGCAACACTACGTGTCAGGGGCAGAGCCGCTTGGGACTGGTGCTGGCGAGGTGGCACTGCGACTGCCCATGGAGGCCAAGTCGGTGTTTCCGAGTCTGCTGGGGGCGGTGGAGGGGGAGGAGGCGAAACAGCTGGGCATCAAGGCGTTCAGCATGTCCGCCACCACCCTCGAGGAGATCTTTCTAAAGATTGCCCTCGCTGATGACAATGCGAAGAAAAAGGAGGCGGAATTGACTCACGAGGAGGAGGAGACGTCGGTGGAGCCGTACGCGGAGGAGGAGGTGGTGGACCCTGGTGCGGAGGAAACGGTGTGGAACGTCGACTTAATGACGAAGGAATCGTCCCTTATGTGGAGTCAGTTCAAGTGTCTACTACTCAAGCGTCTGTGGAACTCTCTGAGGGACCGTCGAACTCAGTTTTTCCAAATCATCTGCCCCGTTGCCTGTGTGTTGCTGGCCATGCTGCTGACGCTGATCGAGTTTAAGCAGTCCCAGCCCATCATTTTAAGCAGTAACCTTTACGAGGCGGATGTGGAGGTGGACACAGGGGGCTGCGGGTACACCTACCCCTTCTCTTCCATGGCCAAGACCTACGACATCAACAACCCCAACGCGGCCGCAATGTCGAGCCAACTGCTTCAGACCTACCATGCCCATCCCTTGGACCGAGAGCGCTACGAGGCCATCACCTGCTTGGACGCCACCACAGGTGGCCCCGTCGTCTTCTACAACGCCTCCTCCCGCCACTCCGCCGGTATCTCACTGTTTAACCTGTACAATGGGTACTTCACCACCACACTTGGCACCGACCAGAATGTGCTGACCACTGTCGTCCAGAATATGCCGCGAACGGATGCAGAAGAAAAGGTGATGGATTCGATTTATGCGATGATGATTGGTATCGTGATTATGATTCCGTTTACCTTCATCCCATCCACCTTCGTCTCGTGGGTCGTAAAGGAGAGGGAGTGTAAAGCTCGTCACTTGCAAAGTGTGTCGGGTATGTTCTTCTCCATGTACTGGCTCACCAACTTTCTGTTCGATATTTGTTGCTATATTATCACGATGTTTTTGGTCATCATTGTGTTTCTGATTTTTAGTCGGGATGAATACGTCGGGAAAGACAACATCGGCGCCACGATACTCATTTTCTTCATGTACGGCCTTTCTGGAGTGGCCATGGCGTATGCCGTGAGCTTCTTATTTAACAGCCACTCCACGGCGCAAAATGTCGTCATGTTGGGCAATTTTATTGCCGGGTTTCTGTTAGTGCTGTGCATTTCGATGCTTACCTTGGTGGATTCCACAGAGGATGTGGCCAAAGTGCTGCGGTACTTTTTCCGCGTAGTGCCGAGTTACTGTGTAGGAGAGGGAATTAGCAACTTGGCGATACTCAAGATGGACCAGGCGCTCGGTACCGACAAGACCGCCTTCAGCATGAACGTCACCGGCTGGCCTCTCGTCTACATGGCCATTGAGCTTCCTTTTTTTGTGTTTATCACTCTCTTTGTCGACCACCCCGGCCGCCGTCAGAGATCCCAGCGCTTATTTCACGACCCTAATGCGGAGCCGGAGGAGATTGAAAACATGGATGTGGATGTGAAGGAGGAGGAGAGAGAGGTACTCGAGTCCCCTGAGCGGGCTTCTGATTTGGTACGGGTACGTCAGCTGAGAAAAGTGTACTCCAACGGCAAAGTGGCGGTGCGCAACATCACGTTCGGCGTGAAGCCGGGTGAAGTGTTTGGGTTTTTGGGTACCAACGGCGCCGGCAAGACCACTACGATTTCCATTCTCTGTCAAGAATTTTACCCCACCAGCGGACACGCTTCTATTTGTGGGTGTGACATTGTAGAAAAGAGCAGACAGGCGTTGCGGTACATTGGCTACTGTCCACAGTTTGACGCCACGATCGACCTCCTCTCCCCAGAGGAGCATCTAAAGTTATACGCAGGGGTGCGTGGGGTCCCGTACGATAAGCGCCAGCGTGTGGTGGAACACCTCCTTCTGATCTGCGAGCTGCTGCCCTACCGTAAGACCCTCGCCCACCGCCTCTCTGGTGGTAATAGGAGGAAACTGTCCGTCGCCATCTCTCTGATTGGCGGTCCTCGTGTCGTCTTCCTGGATGAACCCTCCGCTGGTATGGACCCTGTTGCCCGCCGTGGTCTGTGGAATGCGATTGAGACGGTAGCCGATAACTGCTCCGTGGTGCTCACCACACACCACTTGGAGGAGGTGGAGGCGCTGGCCCACCGCGTGGCCATCATGGTGGACGGACGTTTAGAGTGTATCGGAGACAAGACCCATCTAAAACACAAATTCGGTTCCGGCTTTGAGGTGAATCTACGCATCACCGCCGACGATGAAGCACTAAAAAATGGTGTACTGGAGTTCTTTAGTCAGCACTTTGAGGGGAGTGAGATGAGCGAGTACCGCGCGAGGCGGTTTACGTTTAAGCTTCCAGGTAACACGAAGCTGTCAGAGACGTTCAAACTGCTAGAGGAGAATAGTAGCAAGCTTAGTATCTCGGACTACAACGTTTCCCAGACCTCCATTGAACAGGTCTTCCTTCAAATCAGCGAGGAGGCGGAGCGACGTCAGGATGAAGAGTTGGTGGCCAACATGCATAAAAAGAAGAAGTGCTGCTCTTGCTGTTGTTGCTGCGCGTGAAAAAAATAAAATAAATAAATAAAATATAAGTCAGTAGATTACGAAATAAAATAAAATATAACGGTCCCCGTTTTCATTTTTTATTTTGTTTTATTTCAACTTTTTTTTTTATTTCACATTTTCACAAGTTCTGTTTATGAACTCACATAAGAGCGATGGAGGGTAAGTAAATATATTCCAGTGTAGAGCTGATGCTGCCCCATCAAGCGTAGACAAGGCAACTGTTTTTTTTTTTTTTAATTTGTTCAATATATATAGTATTACTATGCTTCTTTAATCATATTTAGCATTGATTGTTTTTTTTTCTTTTTTTTTTTCCGTTACCGTTTCGGATGATCGTAGTTGCAGACATATTCTTTAAAGAATTACCTTTAAGTAGTAATTTCTTTTTTTTTAGTCCTTTTTTCTGTGATTTAGCTAATTATTACTATGATGTTTGTATGGTGTCTCATAGGATTGTTGGTACTTATCTCCCTTTCCTTTTCTTTTCTTTTCTGTTTTTTTTTTTTGCCTTTTTTGTGTTTTGAATAGGCACAATTTAGCTAATCACCCCAATGAGTTCAATAGAGTAACAGAGCATATTCCTTATTTCTAAATTAAATGGATAATAGGAATCATAATGAAAACAACTACAATAACAACAACAACAAACGATGACGACAACTTAACTAATTTAAATAACAGTTGATGAGAGCCATTTTTCGGTGACGATACATATAGTTAATCCATTCTCTGAGTTTTTTTCCCCCTTTCCTCTTTTCGGTTTTCCAATGTGTTCTTCTTCTTCTTCTTCAAATAAACGTTAATAAGTTGAAACCACTAATACACAAAACCCTGTAAAGAAAGAGAGTCGAACCCTAATCCTTTTCCTCCTTCCTGTATCTAAATTATTCAATTTTTAGTATTTAATATTTCTGCTTACCGATCATTCTTATTTACCCCGTCTGCTTTCTTACCTTTGGTTCATTTCTTTACATGCTTTTATATTTGCATTTATTTGCTGTGCTTCATGCAACGTGTTACTCTTCTTCTTTTTTTTTTTCTAACCCCCCTTTTTTTTTTTGTCTCTGTTTGATTCTTCCTATCCCCTATCTTTCTCTCTCTCTCTCTCCGGTTCAGTAAAGCTCGTTTTTATTTTATTTTATTATCCCCATATTATTTCTTTCCCACTCCCGTAGGATGGAACTAGGGAGTAAATGGAGGCTGATTGATATCGGTCTGAATCTTACCGATCACATGTACAAGGGACAGTATCAGGGGAAGCGGTACCACTCCAAGGACATGGACGCGGTGGTGGAGAGGGCCCGCATGGTGGGCATCTCCGGTGTGCTCATCACCGGCTCTAATGTGAAGGAAAGTAAAGAGGCGATTCAACTCTGTAAACAGTACCACAGCGATTCGATGGAGTTCTTGTGCACGGTGGGCTGCCACCCCACACGGTGCTCCGAGTTCGTCAAGTCCCCTGAAGCGTATTACGATTCTCTGGACAATCTCTTGACGGAGCACTCGGTCCACCAGGGAGGGTGTGTCGCTGCTATTGGTGAGGTGGGCTTGGACTATGACCGACTATTTTTCTGCCCCAAAGAGATACAACTTCAATACTTTGAAAAACAATTAGATCTGGTGGAGAAACATAAACTGCCGTTGTTTCTTCATGACCGCAATACGGCGGGGGACTTTTACCAATTATTCACCGCAACGCCACCGGTTGAACGGAGGGGTCATACACAGTTTCACCGGCACTGCGGAGGAGGCCAAACAGTATTTGGAGTTGGGATTCTACATTGGTATCAACGGGTGCAGTCTAAAAACGGAGGAGAATGTAAAGGTGGTCAAGACGATTCCTCTCGATCGCATTCTTTTAGAGACAGATGGTCCGTGGTGTGATGTGCGCAACACGCATGCCTCTCGTCAGCTGCTCACTCAACACGCCACCTCTAGTGGGACACCGCAGTGCCTCTCCGACACACTACTAGAACGCTTTCCAGTGTGCAAGAAGGAAAAGTTTAAAGAGGGAAGTCTTGTCAAGGGACGGTGCGAGCCGTGCCAATTAGTAACCGTGTTAGAGGTGGTGCATTTATTATGCGGCGCAGAGGGAACCGCCATCACCGATACGGCTGAAACCATTTTTAACAATACAGTGTCACTTTTTGCGTTCAAACACTGACGAAACGTATCTCTACGAGTTATTAATAAGGCAGAACGGACACTAAAGAAAAGACACATCCTCCGCTGTTCCGTTATTTCTCTCATTTTACTTTAATGTTTTTTTTTTTTTCCTTATTCTCAAATTCTTTTCAAAACACTGATTGACCTTTATTGATTATATATATTTGTTTACTTATTCTTTTTTTAGTTTTTGTTAGTTTTTTTTTTTTTTCACTTTTTGCTGTTTTTAGGGCTGACAAGCGTTATGTCGATCCTCCCGGATGTCACCACCATGTCCACTGTGGAGCTGCAGTCACATGTAGACCGCTGCGACCGACTGCTGGCTCAACCCGCCCTGCTGTCACGACTGCCAGACAAGGGGGAGAAGTTTAAGGTCCGGAGAGAGTGCTATAAGAGTGAACTAGAGAGAAGGGCCGCACAGCCGGTCCCTCCACCACCCACCGCTAAAGAACGCAACGAGGCAGAGAAATTAGAGGAGGAGTCAATGTCCTATGAGGAGGCGGCGCGGAGGATTGGGGAAAAGTATCAAAACAGACGGGTGCCTGTGGAGGAGACGGTACGACGAATGTATGAAGGGGTACTGAGCGAACACCAAATCCAGAAAATCATCGACGACGTCCCAGAGAACTTTTTCCTAACCCACAGTGAAACGGTGGAGATGGAAAAGAAGGCTGCGGTAGAAAAAAGGAAACGGGAACTGGAGCGTCTTAGAGCTAAACTTCAATCGGCACAGCCTCCAATGCAGCAGGGGGGTGGCGAAGATGTGTAACAATACATCTACACACACACACACACACACACACATACACTTACTTATATATAAATAGATTTATTCAGATTTATATATACTTCCATAGGAGATATCTGTTTTTTGGGCATGCGAAGCCGCTCAGCATTCTGTCGGGTTCACTAGTATACTGATATGACTCCGTCTCCTCTACAGTTCATCTGTTTTCTATCCTAACCACCGGACACACTATTATATTCTCTATTCTTTGAATTGATGTCAATCGATCCCCTTGAAGGTGACCCTCGTAGAAATTTTTCCACCATCGCCTTTGACGCACTAAAGTTGACCACCGTAGCACCCTACACGTATGAAGCGCACTGTCTCTGGACGCCTGCTATCAGCACTGCTACCTACGGCGGCCAACTACTCGCCCATGCCACCGAGGCGGCCTACCGCACCGTGAACGAAGCGGAAAAATCGATTCACTCTCTACACGTGACGTTTGTGGATAAGGGAATCAGTGAAGACGGCACCCCACTGCGGTATACGGTCCGTCGTCTTAGGGATGGGAAGTCCATCACCCTACGTGAGGTGACGGCGACACAGCAGGGGCGGTTGGTGATGACGGCGGTGGTTGGCTTTCACCGGAGGGAGGTGGGTGGACTGAGCCATCGGTTTCTCACTCCACACTTTGCGAGAGAGGATTCCGACCTCGAGACCAGTGTCCGTCGCCGTCAACAGTCCCTTCCCCTCGACGCGTTTGACCGTATCGCCCGTCCAGACGCTGCCACGGTAGAGTTCAAGCACTTGAAGCGTTTCTTTACCGATCCCAACACCTCCCATGATATTTGGTGCCGTGTGGATGTGTCCACTCTAAAGGGGCTCAGTGCTCACACAGGTATTCCTTTTCACCGTATTTCACTCTTACTGAGTATTTGGCTATCCGACTTCACCGTCGCGCTTTCTGTGTTTCTGCCTCATGACAAAACAGTATTCCAAGACCTCCAAATGATTGCGAGTCTAAATCACTCCATTTATTTTCATCAAACGGAGAAAGTGTCGTTAGAAAATTGGATCCTCTTTGACGTTTCTAGTGTATGGGCGGGAGGAAATAGAGGACTCACCCGCGGATGCTGCTACAGTGCCAGCGGTGATTTGTGCTTCTCCGTGGTACAGGAAAATTTAATACGTACCTCGAAACCATTTCAGTGTAAACTATAACGATAAAATTACCTTTCGCTGCTAAAGTCGGAAGAATTTCCCTCTTCTGCTATTTCATTCTTCATATATATATATATATATATATATATATATTGTTGTAGAACTGAATATTTCTCTGAAACTGGTTTCTCATTTTTTCTTCTGTTTTTCCGCTAAAAAAAAAAAAAGAAAAAGAAAAGTAAAATATACATAAAAAGGAAGGAAATTGTTCAAAAGATATCCACAAATCATTAAACGGTCACGAAGGATATTTACTTAGTCGTATCCAGTTCACATCGCATAGTGTACTTCCTTTCATGTGGGACTTGATTCGAAAGCACCAGGGCTTGTCTCCCAACGAGTGTCCATACGATACGATGACACCCATTCAACGATATGGGAAGAATCAAAACTGTATGCTACTCCACGAAGCACGCTCGGACATCCCACCCTCGAATCCTAGAGAGTACTCTAGAGCGTATGGAGAGTTTAATTTTGAAAAGATTCGGCGGTGGATGTTGGACGAGGATGCGAGGGTACGCATTCAAGCAGTGGATGAGCTGATTGACATGTATGTCGAACGAAGAGAGTACGCCATAGTTAGTTTAAAGTATCACTTACTGGAGATTTTGATTTCTTTATTGACCACGGACGAGCAACCTGAAATTCGAGAGCGGGCGGGAACCGCTCTAGAGATTCTTCTTCGGGAACACTCCGCACAAAGAGCCCTTCTCGCCCTCCCCGACGATCCCTTTGATTTACTCCTCAAGGCACTCGAGGATACGAGCGATGGGGTGATCGTAGTCACCCTCCGCTCTTTCATCGCCGCACACTCCTACTCGACGGAGTTTGAAGTCACGGCGAGTTTGGTGGAGCACGGTGGGGTGGATCGGTATATCGATCTGCTCCGTCATCCTAATAGTGTGGTGGTGGCGGTGACGTGTGCGGCTTTTATCCCCTTGTTGGATCTGAAAGAAATGAACGTCACCTTTCTGAGAATGGGAGGGGTATCGCTCGTCACCCAGGCACTCTCCTCGAGCGATGCGATGACCATAACAGAGGCGGCCGAGCTGCTACACAAGGCCTGTGAGACAGCGGAGGGGCGGCGGGAGGCGGTCCAATGCGGGGCCATAGAGGCCTTGACACAATACGTCTCGCATGAGAACTTGAGCGCGCGGGTGGCGGTGTGCTCTGCTCTGGCGCAGATTACCGTGCTGGAGGAGGCGCGGTTCCAGTCCGTGGACTTCCATTTACCTCAAGCGTTGTTGACGCTGTTAGCATCCGAGGATGAACGTGACGTGTTGGCCCACGTGGCGAGGCTGTTAATTCACCTTGGAGAGTACCCGAAGGCTAGAGAGCTGCTGCGAGTAGGTATCCCCCGCCTAGAGGAGTTGGTGCAACTCTCGGGGGAGGATATTACGGTTCGTGTCCCCTTGCAAACCGCTATTCGTACTCTATCCCGCAAATAAGGACGACACTTCTCCGGTGTTGTTCTTGTTTTTTTCTTATTCTTCCTTTGAGACTTTCCTCGCTCGCCAATTGTTCCTATAACCGATTGGTAAAATGCATGTAAATACAGTACAAAAACAGCAATTCGTCTTGTTATTTTTTTTTTCTTTACTTTGCACTTTATTATTCTGTCTAGTATAGAGAGTGTGACCATCTGCTTCTCTCTTTCTCTTTTATTTTTCTCTTTTCTACGCTGCTACAGCCGTGTAGCGCTCCGTATCTCTATCCAGAAATGAAACAAACGCTCCCCCGTTTGACAAGAGTACTAGTTGGTTTCGCGCTCTTTATCGATGCCGCGGTTTCAGTAAGTGGCGGTCCGTTGCTGATTGTTCAATCGAAGCACATCCAATTCCCTTCTGGGCTTTACTTTCTCCTCTATCAGTTCATCTTTATTTTCTGTCACTTTACCTCTTCTACCGGGGTGGCGTGGTTCTCGGCGGTGACAAATCCAATCGTCACTCTTGCCGTCGCGTTACTACTCTGCAGTTTTGCTCTGTACTTACAGTATCTCAGTTACGTGAGTGGCTCTTTACTGCTGTTTTTTCTCTCCAGAGCGGTGAACGGTATTTTCCGGCACGACAAGTTCCTTTTAGGAAAAATGAGTACCTCTTATGAGGAGATGGGGGTATTACTAGTTAAAACGGCGCAGTATGGTGCCTATGCTGGCTTACTCGCTGGAGGGGTGTTGGGTGATGTCGTGACCGATGGCCCTACCATCGTCTACCTCATCTTGATGGCCGAGTTTGCTGCGTTTAGTGGTCTTTTGTTGGCCATGGTAGTGAACCCCGTGGCTCCATCGGCACCCACACCGCCAGACTCTCCCAAATACGTGACGTTTGTGAAGGACACTTTTATGAATCGAAAAGAACAGCGGAATAATCTCATCCTTCTCTTTTTTGTGGTTTTCTCGGCCGCCGTCCATCAATGTAGCTACCCAGTCCTACCGCATCGCTACGGGTTAACCAACACTTTTACCGGCGCTCACCTGATCGTCTCCAGCGTCATGCAAACAATCCTACCTGGACACCTCCTCGGTAACTTTCCCACTTCGTTATTATCGCTACGTAACGCGCTTCTCTTACTCACGGGTGGCTATGCACTGGACGCGTGGATGCAGCAGAGAGGTCCTTGGTACTTTTATCCTTTCGCCTTAGTAACTATCGACCTTCCTGTCGGAATTGCCATCCATTTTCTCTCCCGGCGGGTCCGTGAGGAGGATAAAGAATCCTCAAAAGAGGCGGCTACGGCTCGTTTGCTCCGGCACACGGTTATGGCGGCAAAGTTTTTTGGCGCGCCGATGCGTATCTTGTGTACGGAGCAGTTGGGCACCTCCCCTTACGTGGTACTATTGTGCTCTCTACCGTGTGTGCTCTACGTGCTGCAAGGGTGAGTGGGGTGGGGGAGAAAGTGGCTGCTACTGTAGCAGTAGTGGTAACCTCCCTGCTCCTCGGCCAAGTGTTTCAGCCTTTCCACTGAGGTTAACACTTGACGTCTTCTGCATCTCGTTAGAGTCTCCTATTCGTTATTTGCTTTTATTTGTCCTACTCCGTATGTATCTGTCTATGTGGGCTCCTTTCTTTTTACTCGACACCCTTTCTTTTTTTTTCCCTTCTTTTATTAGTTTTTTTTTTTTTTACACCCTTTTTCGTGTCAGTGAGGCAGTACATTTTTTTTGTAAGATGACTAGTATAGAGGTGAACGTGGAGGAGGCGTTGCAACATTTTCAACCCTTTGTGTTTCACGCGTTCAGTAGTGCTCCCGAAAACGTAAACATCCCACAGCTGCTGGCAAACTTTCAAAAGGACGAGCGGTTCTCTAACTTTTATGTGATTGATTTCTCAGCATTGAGCAGTGAGGCACACAAGAATGCTACGAGCAAAGGCAAATCGGAGCGCACAAAGGAGGACGGAAATAAAGCACCGGCCGCGTATGCTAGAGAAGAGTACATTCGCCTTGCCGTAAGCCGGGAGGAGAAGGTGCTGAAAGAAAAGAAGGAGCGAGACGCCACTCTCCAACTCTTAAAGGAGCAGTATCTAGAAGATGGTATGAGTGAGGCGGAAGCGGAAGCAGCAGCGGAAAAGGACATTGTAGACGAAGAGGTAGAAGAGCTCTCTGAATCCCCCCAAAACAGTCGGATTCCAGTGTTTGTGGTGCTGTTAGACTACCCCAGCACGTTGAGCGATTTAGAGGAACTGTTTCACCAGGAGTTTAAAGTGGATATGGTGTTGGACATACACTCCGTCGTCCCTCTCACGGGCTCTGCCATGCAGCACGGAGCGGAGCCGGCGGTGGATAACAAGAAATCATCGCGGGGGGCGGCAGCGAATGCTGGGCGCGCGAAGAGTGTTAACGCCACCACCCATTCCGTGTTTCGAGCATTGGAAGAGTACCAAAATAACCGATCCATTTACGAGAGAAAGCCTTTTAATGATGTTCTACTAGACCGTTTTGAATTCACGACAGTCAAGTCTACGTCAGGCGGCACGGATACTTTCCGTCTTGTCTCTTCGGAAAAGAATCTGATCAATCAGTTAAAGGAGCGTATTCTTACCTTGGAGGGACGTCATTTCCAGTTCAGGGCGTGGAAGGAGTCGAGACAAGTGTTCACGGTACCGGCCTACAAGGGCCTTCCTACGGGAGACATTACCGAAGCCCTCCCGCCGGTCGAGGAAAAGAATACCGCAAAAAAGAAGAGTGTGGCGAATAAGAAAGTATCCCAAGTGGAGGATCCACTGGAGTCGGTTTCTCCGTTTACCACCGATACCCCGCAGTCCATGGAGGAGGTGAAGGCCCATCGAACCCTCTACGATGAAGCAGTACACACCCTCCGGTCTGCGAAAGGTTCCATCACCGCCCTCGACGTGGTGCGTTCCTGTTTACTGCAAGTGAACGCCGGGGTGGAGGGGGAGCTGCCTCCGACGGCGGCACTAGAGGAAGAATACCAGCGGCGAAAAAGAGAAGAAATTCTGTCCCTGTATCAGAAAGTGTGCCACTCCCATTTCGATTCGAATGAGACTGCCCCCGAAATTCAGGACAGCACCACCACCAACGAAAAGGGCTCTTCATCAGGTTGGAGTGTGGCGGAAGTGAAGGAGCTGCTTGCGGAACCCCTTTTGTCCATAGGAGAAGTAGTGGACGGTACGAACCCCAACGATAGCCTCTCCCGTCTATTCCCCTACTCTCTCTTCTCTAGTACAGAGAGGGACGTGTGGAGTTTTCTTCGGGGGTGTGTAGGCATCGCAAAGAACCACCATGGATTCCACTGTCACGTCCACAAGGTAGATCCTCAAACGTTTACCCTTCTAGAGCGGGACAACACAGATGGAAGAGTTCAGTCCCAACTGTACTCCCTCGAGGGCCCCACCACTTTTCCAGAGTTTTCCGCCCTCCTGGACGTTTGTAGTCGGGAGGAGAGTTACTTCTACCCTGCCCCTGACAGCGATGAGGAGGAGAGTGTGGAGGAGGAAGAGGAGGAGGAGGAGGAAGAAGAAGAGGAGGAAGAAATAGACGACGATGATACAGAAAGCGAGAAGCAGCGAAAGCAAGAAAAGATAGAAACACGGCGGCGGGCGCAGCTGTTAAAGCGAGCCCCCAAACCCCAACCGGTAGTGAATCATGTGCTCCTTGTGCAAGAGGTCCTTCGCCGACGTCGTACTTACGAAGCGGTCCGTCACCATTTGGAATCCCCCTGCACCCAAGAGCTTCTCGTGGAGGGGTTGTCCTCTCGGTGCGCCTATGAGGAAGTGGAGTGGATGTTTCCGGCGGACGGCTGTACCGTGGAGGTGGAACGTTCCGTCACCAATACCCTCAACACCCACGTGACCCTCATTGTGCCTTCTGGGGATGAGTTTGGATACTCTCTTTACCGACCGTGCCACTCGGACGAAACCTGTGCCGCCGTACCGTCGGGTATTCGGGGCTATGCAGTGCTAGACGGTAACCTGTTTTTTAACGTGGAGGTGGAGGTGGACAACCGCTCCGCCACGGAAGAGCAGGCCTACCGCCTGGAGGTCAAACGGGTCCAGGCCGAGGCACAGTCTCAGTTCGACGCACTCTATGGAAAGGGAAAGCCCAAAGCAAAGGACAAGAACAGCGCTCCCCCACCAACGTTGGAGGAGTTTGAGAAGTCTCTCATTGATGCGATTCCAATGCCACCGAAAAGAGATGTACTGCCCCCTTCGATGAATATGTGCCTGCGTTACGTGGAGAACCTCCCAGATCAAACCCTGACCGAAGTGCGGTGCTCATTTTTGGAAAAAGAGGGGTGTATCGTCTTCCACTACTTATCCCCCTTCCACATTGCTGGTTCCTTCTTTGTGTACCGGAGGGGTGCGATTGCACGACAAGGCTTTGACGAGGTGGAGGAGTTACGCATTTTCGTGGACGGGACGTGCGAGATAAGGGGTACCGTGGAGGAGGAGCGGTATCGTGTGATCCTGGACAGTCGAGGGGGGTACTGTACGACATTGGGCGGCAGCGATAGGGGGGATGTCAGCCTCTTTGTAACGTCCAAGGGTGACATTCTACGCAGCGTGGGAGGGGCGGTTTCCCGACTGAGAAGACTCCAATACTGCTGTGAGGCGGACTATACGGTTCGCGAGGACGGCGTGGAGACCCACTCGGTCGATCATCCGCTGACCCGGCGAGTGACCAAGCTTACAGACGGTATTCACCTGGTGAAGGAGTCGTCGCGGGTGTGGTGGAGTATAGCCGGTGTCCCCCCTATTCACATTGAGGAAGGCCAGTCGATAGAGTTGAGTAGGAACCAGGCCCGGATTGTGTTTGATCTGGCAGAGGCAAAATTATTCCTCACAAAGGAGTACTCCTTTACCGCCTACTTTGACTTGGTGCTCTACCAGTTACACCTCGACCACCGTTCTACAGTGTCCCCCGCCGATCATCGGATGGATTTCATTTTTGGCGGTTTACAAAGTCAGGTGGGAGATATTTGCTACACGGTTTCCCCCTATGGCCGCTGTGCCCGGGAGCGCTCTGGACGTTTGATTCTACCGTCTTTTTATCCGTCTTCGGCGCCACAGGGTTTCAAGCGGTATGAAGAAGTGATTTCTCCTCATTTTCTGGAGGTACTAAAAAAAGGCGATCCGTGCCTTTTGCAACACCCATTGTGGTTGGAGAATTCCACCTCTACGGTCCCCAAAAAGTCCACTACGGAAGTGCTCCGTGACAGTATGGATACTCACCAGAAGGAACAATTTCTAAAAGAGTTGGATCAGTTTTCTCACCTCGCCGACTCAAACGGCGGAGTCTCGGAAAAGCGCACTGTGGTCTGTTTTGTTGATGGCTCTTTAAAAGGACCCAAATTATCCCTTTTTCCAGTTAGTCTACTTCAACCTCTGATAAGCCATACGAAGCGCCGTTACCAGTCGTCCACGGCTCCCGTCACCCTCCAAACCCTCCCCGGGAAACACCGCTCCCTACTTTTCTGTACCGCGGATAACGCGTTAGTGCGCCTTCTCCAGACGGACTGGGAGAATGGGAAGGACTGGTCGCAGACGATCGATGCCGCGGATAAGAGCGGTATCCCCCTGCCTGAATCATTGCCTTCCTTCCAGCCAACGAAATCGGCAGCCGCTTTACGGACCACGTCGACGACGGCGTCCAAGAAGGAAACTCCGACCGCGTCTTCAAAGAAAAAGGAAGGGAGAACGCTCCCCCACTACTGGGACTCCTTCGACGGTGCTCTTCCCGACCCCTCTCCCCCACCCAGACCAAGAAAGACCGTTGAAGCAGAAAAGGCTCCTAAAAAGGAGAACACGGTCAATCCTACCAAATCGATGGTGTCTACGGCTTCCCGCAATGTACCCCCTCCGGCTCTTAGTGGGATTCCGCTGTTGCACTCCAAGGTGCTGACGACGGAGACTCCCTCCTCCCCCCACTCGCTGCCCCAACTTTCTCTCGCCCCACTGTCTGTGTCTTTTGGCTCTGTCGTACAGGGGTACGTGTATGAAGTGCTGATCAACCTCACCAACGTTTCCACGGTGCCGTGTCGCTACCGACTTACTGTGCCCTCCGCCCACCGGGCCTTCGTAAAGGTGAAGTATAGTCATCACTTCCTAGCACCGGGTATGAAGGAGTCTGCGTCGATTAGTGTCACGGGTCTCCAACCCGAAGGGGACCTACAGACCAGTGTATTGGTGGCGTACGAGGGGGGAAACGGCTCTATAGAGGTTTCCTTAACGACCGTGACCAGCCAGTCAGAGGAATCTTTGGGTAAAGGAGTGACCCTCGTCGGACCCGCTGAGCAACCTTATGTTCCTTTACCCCAAGACCAGCGCCCTGTCCTACACGTGGACGAAGACTCGAATTCGAGCGAAGATTTACCTCCTGAGTACCGGTAACGACGAGATGTTTATTATGTAATGTATACCATACAAGAAAAAAAAAGTAGGAAAAGATCCACTTTAAAATTACCCCCCCTTTTTTTTTTGTACTGTTCATCTGTTTTTTGCCGTTTGGGTCTTTTTTTTTTTTTGTCCCCTTTAGAAATAATGAACACTCCTTACCACTTTCTTTTCCTTTTTTTTTTTTTACTGTTTGTCTTCTAGGGTAGGGTCGTTGACTGAATGTTCGAAGAAATACAGACCAAGTTTTTTGAATTTACGAATGAGAAAAAGTGGTTCTTTCAGTTCTTTGTGAGCATCCTCCTCTCGATTAACAACTCTGCATGTTTTTGCTTTGCCATTTTCAGTATTTACATGAAGGAGGGTGGCTTTGGATACACCCAATCAGAGGTGAACGTGGTGTCAACGGTTGGCGTTTTGCTGAGTTACTTTTCTTTACCTACGGGTTATTTATACGACAACTATGGTCCTAAAGTGACTATATTAGTAGGTACCATCATCAATGTGTCCGGGTGGTTTGGGATGTTTCTTATCTTTTACGATCTGGAAAACCCTTTGCTCTCCAACAGTGTCGTACTGATGAGTGTAGTGTACGGCATCAGTCAGTTCTCTGCCAGCTTCTACGAAACTGGAAGTGTTTTGACGAATTTAAAGAGTTTTAGCTGCTATCAGGGGAGGGTGGTGTTGATCCAAAAAACGTTCATGGGTCTCGGGGTGTCTATTGTGGCCCAACTGCATATCGCCTTCTTTTCCAACCTGCCCGGGATCGCCCCCTTTTTCGCCTTCTTGTGTATCTTTTCCGCGGTGTCGGGTATCCTGGGCGTCGGCTGTGTCGCGCTGCCCACGCCAGAAACGCGGTGTGTGGGGCTCAACGTGGAGGATCCCAACGTGGAGCGGACCAGTGCGGGGGAGTCTAAACTGTTTCTAAAGCCGTTTCGATTCGGGACTGGTGTCTTGCTGTTCGCGGTGTTCTACGTGTTGGTCGTTACACTGGTGGAGAATTACTTCTCTCTCGGTGAGGTGACACGGTTTTTTATCGGTTTCTTTTCCGTGCTCCTTTGCCTTTCGTTTCTGATCATGACGTTTATTACTCCCTCCTACCGAGTCAACATTGGGGGCTACCGCGGCGGAAATGGGGAGGCCCTCGTGGAAAGCCCTGGAGGTGGACGACTGCTATCCCCCTGTGAGGACCTTGCTTTGTATAAGGCCGTGGACGTGGACAGCTATGGCGGCACAGGAACGACGACGGACGTGGTCCAGGTGGAGGCATCGACGAGAAAGTCATCCAGTTTTTTTATTTTCCGCGAGACAGGGCCGATACGGCTGAACCGGGCTCCTCTCACGACTAATCTAAAGCACAGGGAGATATGGCTGCTGTGGTGGGTCTGTTTTGCCTCGTGGAGTTCCATGACACTCGTGAGTTCGAATAGTGGGCAGATTTATCAAGCCCTAGACTATGGGCGGTTTGAGAAAAAGCGGAACACCGTGTACGTGTCCATCTTTGGCGTTGCAAGCTCCCTTGGGCGAATCGTAGTGGGGCTCTTTCACCCTCGCTTTCATAAGGAGCACATTTTTATCGGTTCTTTGCTGATTATCTCTCCCTTTTTCAATATGCTGGGGCTTCCCTTGTTCCTATTGATGCCAGCGTCTCTTTTGTTTTTACCCTTTCTAATCGTCGGTTTCTCGGCTGGGGTTTCCTGGGGGAGCACTGTCCTGGTGGTAACATCGCTGTTTGCCGGTGACAATTGCGGAAAGCACTATAGCTGGCTCTACACGGCCGGTATGCTTTCTCCGATAGTCTTTAACATTGGACTCTTTGGTCCGTTTTATGACTACTTTAGCAGACAACAGCATCAACCAGACAACTCGTGTGAAGGGGTGGTGTGTGTTGTGATTCCTTTCGTTCTTTGCACCGTGTTCAACCTACTGGCGGTCCCTGCGGCGCGTCACTTGTGTGATAGGGTAACCCAGCGACAAGGGGCTATCGTAGACGGATGGGACTAGTGTTGCGAGTCTCGAAAATAAAATACAATAAAATACCGCAGGTCGTCTTTTTTTTTTTTAAGCCTGGAGTACACGTAAGTGTGTGTGTGTGTGTTTGTTTGTTGGATGTCATCACCGTAATTTTTTTTTTCAACTTTTTTTTTTTATTTTGCGCAGTTCTTACTGCCCTGTAGGAGCTGGTCAGTTTCTTCTATGTCCTTCACTCTAAACTACTGCTTCCTTTTCTAACGGTTATTTTTTTTTAAAAAAAACTTCTGTGTTGCATATAGTATTGTGGTCTTTTACTTCATGGTGAACACGGTGGTGTTGTTGGGTGCGGTGGGGGTCGGTAAGAGTTGTCTCTGCATTCAATATCTTTTCCACCACTTTTCTGAACTGTACACTGTCACTATCGAAGACGTGTACCACAAAACAGTTATGTCGGACGGACAGTCACACGCGGTACACATTATTGACGTAGGGGGGAGACACTCCTTTAGTGTTATCCAGCAAGCCTACTACGGCAAAGAGGCTATCTTTGTCTTGGTATACAACGTCACTGACCGAGGTAGTTTCACAGCAGCACAGTCTATTTTCAAACAAATACGGATGGTGAAGAACAAAAAACGCTTTCCTTGTTTGCTAGTGGGAAATAAAATAGATCTGAACCTTTATCGGGAAGTTACCACCGAGGAGGGTCAGCAAGTTGCGGCGGAGATGGGGGTAGACTTTATCGAGGTGACCGCCACTTCTCACCGTTCTACCTCTCAGGTGTTTTTTAGCAGTCTGTCCATGTTGGTGGGACCACTGGAGGAGGAAAATAGTATCTCCCACACAGGAGCGAGTGCTAAAAACGACCCACCCCGAAAGTCGAGTAGGGGTACTTGCCACATCCTTTAGATGGATTTATAGTGTATGAAACCGTCATCCTTTTGTATAGTAATTGCTCTTTTTTCTTTTTCCTTTGAGCTGAAGTGCGAAGGGGAACTACTTCGTAACGTAACGAAAGCAATACTCAGAATAAGCGAATTTGTGGTCTACTTTCTCTGTTTTCTCTTTTTCTTCTTCTTCTTTTCCTTTTTTTTTATTAATCGTATCACTGGAGCACTTTTATTGAATGATTCTGCTAGGTGTTGTACGGATAGAGTTGAGTGAGAATTCCGGTTACGCGGATTGCGTACCCCTTCTGACCAACCGCAACGTCGACGGTTGTATTTTGTTTAATGTAAAAAAAACTAACTTGAAAGGGCTGAACCAGACGCACGAGGTGGAGTCCTTGCTTACCGTATCCTTCGCGTACAGAAAGGATGCAGTTACCTTGAAAGACATGAGGGTAGTCAACTTAGCCAACGTCTTACTTTCCAATCCCGAGGCCTTCAAGTCGTCTTTACCTTCTCTGTCACTGGAGACGCACTTCTCTTCCCAACCCATGGAGTGTCTTTCTTTTTTTGCCCTGTTGAATGATGAGAACACTCACGGGACATTTTTGTTCTGCTCGCTGGACTGCGCCAAGGTGTCTGCTGCTTCGGTAAACTCCCTTGTGCGGGCGTTTCTCGTAGTGTTGCAAAACGCCCAAACCGGTCTTGTAGACTACTGGAATTGCCGTCGTGTGGTGGCCGCGGTCCCCTCCTGTGTTGTAGACAGTCCAGCCTTTAAAGAGTTTCTGAACGCCAAGGACGGGTATGAGGAGTTGGAAGGGGTTCCCATCTCTTCGCTTACCCCAGTGTCTGAGACCGATGTTTCCTTCCTGGTGGCCGTGGATACACGAGGAATGGAGGCCAACGGGGTACTTGCTGGGTGGAGGAGTGAGGCGGTGTCTTGCATTTCTTCTTTGGATCTCCTCATCCCCGAAGGGGTCTTCACTTCGGTGTGGCAGAAAAGCGGCCCGCTGGACAACGATAGTCAATTTCAGCCTTTTAAAAGGCGCAAGTTGCTACTTGGGTCGGAGTACTTGTTTAGGGTTAGACTCCAAAGTGATAAAGTTGAAAAGATTGTTTTTCTAGGGGAGTTCACGTCAAATCTTTCCTTAGCCACAGAACAGTGCCCCCGCTTCACCTCCTTCTCGTTCTACACACACGACTTGTCGTGTAGCAGCAAAGGAGAAGATTCGGTTCCCGGCAACAAAAATTCAATTTCTCTGGGAATGGTTACTTTACCGTCTGCACACTAACCTGCTGACTAAAGCACCTGTCGTGTGTATCTCGTCTGTGTGCTCCCAAGTATTTTCATTTTTCTTATTGCCACCCTCATTTGTCATTGTAGTCGTGTATACTTACCTTTCGTTAATTCTTCTTTGTATTGTTGTTTACCCTTCTCTTTCTTTCTCTATTTCTTTCTCTATTTTTCCTCGTGTTGTGTTATTAATAATATAGCCAATATATAGTCGGTTTACGGGATAGCCACGATGAACCCCTTTGAAAGAAAGGACAGAGTGAATTTTCCTTCCTTTGACTCTCTATTTTATTCGTTCAACGACGAAACGTTCCAAAATCTAGGAGAGGCGTTTCTCACAGTGAGGAGCCCCGCACACCCTCGCTATCCAGCCCACCACAGTCGTCCAGGAGGCGGTCTCTACACCATCCGCGAAACAGAGCCCCCTGAGGCTGTGTTTCCCCCCACCTCCCCACCCCCCGTGTTCTTAGAGTCCCCGTACAGTCTTACCCCATCGAGGGTAGTTTCTCCCAGCCGTACTCCTTTTTTTTCTGCTTGTCCTTCAAAGTAGTACCTGTTACCACTGAATAGATTTTTATTTTCTTTGTTTTTTTTTTTTGTTTCTGTGTACAAGATCCTTTTTTTTTTCTTTATTTACTGATTCCCTTACTTGTATGTATGTATGTATGTATGTTTTTTTTTTCCACTATTTCCCTCTTCTTCCTGTTCTGTGATGTGTGTTTTGACTCTCTTACGCCATTTACTTTGCTAAAAGTTCAAGTACACCTTTAAGGAAAACATATAGAGTTTTTTTTCTTGCTTTTATTATTGTTTTAATTACTTAGGTTTAATCAAAAAAATAAATTACAATGGTAGAGTATCATAAACGTTCGTGGAGCGCACCAGCGGCCTCCTATGCCCACTTCAAACAGCGAAGTCAAACAACCCTTTCTGTAGAAACGATACAAGCAATGAAGGCAGTCCGCAATGTCCGCCTCACCGCTTCTCATCCCTCCTTCCTCTTTCCCTCGCTTCCCCGTCAATACCTTGACCCGCTACCCCACCCCCCCCCCAGTAGAATCCTCCGCACCACCCCAGCAAGACCGCTCCGTGAGCTCCATGAAGGCGGAACTAGAAGCGGCGAAGAGTCAAATCACCTTGTTAAACTACACGAGCCAGCAAACGCTACGGGGGTACTCACAGCTAGAAGAGCAAAACCAATACCTCCTACTAGAAAATAATGGTTTGAAAAAGGAAAATGAACTTTTAAAAGCGGACGTGGAAAAGAAGCGGGATGAGATTGAAGAACAGTTCTCGCTGATCTGTGAGTTACAACAGGAGATAAAACGTCTTCAAAGTTTATCCTGAGAGTTTATTAGTAGTGCCGCTGAACAGGTGAGCCTTTCAAATATTTACACTTATTGCTACGCCTTATTACTGTAATAATGCTTCATTTTCGGTTTTTTTTTTTTGTTTTCCTTTCCCTTTCTCTCGTGTGTTGTATGTTCGGGTGCTTCCGTTTGGGCTGGCTTTTGGCCCTATTCCCTCCCTTCTTGACGGTTACCTGTTTTCCTTTCCCTTTTTTTTTCCTTCTCGTTGTTGTTTCTTCTGTCGAATAAATTAAATAAATAAATAAAAGAGGAAAAGAAAACTATAGTAGTAAACAATAGTAGTCAAGCAGCTCTTAGTACACCACAAAGGAGAGCAAATCAATAAGCAAAAAAAAAAAAAAAGATAATCGAAATATATATACATATACACATATATTTATTTAAACGTATATAGTATATCGCATTTTTTTAAAAAAAGAAACATGAGAAGGTGGTCTTCAGGGCTGTGCACGGCTGTTCAAGTACGAACCTTTGTTTTTAGTAACCGTTATGACGCCAAAGCTTCGGGAGTTCACGACATTGCCCCCCGTGACGGCATCGACTTTACATACGACTCTCCGAGTCAGGTAATCCCCGGTGCCCATCCTCTGCCTCTCTACAACCCTGACAACACCGTCACCCGACCCCTGGTGTCGCCCTTCCTTCCCTCCCCCCACCGCTCCCATCCGTACTTCACCGACCCCATACCGGAGCTGCCTCACTTCCACACCACACGTCCTATCGTCTACACGGTAGGTACTATGAAGGAGCGCATCGTGTGCCCCGTCTTCAACCTAAAAGGAGAGGTGACCCACACCAGGGAGATGGACCCTTTCATCTTTGGATTTTATCCCCACGTCGAGGAGATTTATAAGAATTTGAGCTACTGGTTAGTGCGCTGTCAGAATTTCTCGAGCCGGTGGGATTATGAGACGAGGGAGATTTGGAGGAAGGCGAAGAAGAATTGGCCCAACACCGGTATGGGAATGGCGCGTGTGGGAGATAGAAAGAACCACATGTATGAATGGGGCGGTCACTCCTCCCCCGCCAAGCCGTGGAACATGTTGATGCCCACCATGACTGTGAGCACCTGGAGCAAAAGCAATCGAATGATGATGACTTTGAAACTGCTGCAGGGTAAAATTCAAGTGGTGGATCGACTAGAGCTGGAGGAACCGAGCCAGGAGGCCTACCTGGAACTGTGTCGGACGATGGGCTGGGATGTTCGTCACAACGGTGGGGGGGTTCTCTTTATGGACGGAGGCTCTCGTCTTACGGCGAGCAGTGAGTTCAATCGAAGTTTTTTCTTTGGTAGCTTCTTTAACGGACGCAACAAGTTAGTTCGTCCCACCCTCCTCTGTGATGAGCCGTACGATTATAATAGAACGGCCTCCAAGCAGCGCGAAAAAGGTCCGAAAGGGCAAAAGAATCCCATCCCTATTAACCGCTTCAACGCCTACGACGCTCTCACGCATCACACACTGGTCATTACAGAGGGGGCGCTGATGCAGCTCGAAAAGGAAATGTACACCCATAAGTTGATGATTCTCCCACCTCATATTCGAGCCCAGTTACCCGAAAATGGCTTTTTGGAAAGTGAACTTTTAGGGGATATCGCTCCCCCGTTGGATACGATTGAAACCGAAGCCGCAGGACGAACGGAGGAGGCGGAAGCAGCAATGTATGAACCTTTTTACGACAACCCCTATAAACCGTGGAAAGATGAACAGGAGGCCAGCTACACCGTCGATGCGGCCGATGGTTCAATAAGACGCTTCGTGAACTCTAAAAAGGCGTCGTGGAAGATGCTGTCATAGTCTTCTGTAGTGAAATTACTCTTTATTACACAGTTTAATGAAAAAAAAAAAAAGCACAGATTTAACTATACCATTCTTTTTGCTGACCTGCGTTTCCTCTACATGATTTCCCCCTTTTTTGATTCAATTTCCTTGTATTCTTATTCCTTTTCTTTCTCTCTCTCTCTCTCTCTCTCTCTCTCTCTCTCCCCCAACTTTTTCATTTATTTATTTTATACTTCCAATCTTAGTAGAGCTCAATTTAATACAAAAAAGCCAGGATGACGAAAGTGACTTGCATGGTCTTTTCCGGGACGGGAGGACTGATCATGCTGGCAGTGTTGGGTATTATTACCGTAATTTCCTTTATTGGCTTTTATTTTTATAGCCGTTTTATCACTTATCGTGAGTACAGGCACCCAAAGGTGTTTTTTTTTGATCTCTCAAAGATACTAGTGGCTAATGGTGTGGCGGCCGCCATGAATTATACTTTTACCGCAAAAGTCTCCTACGCCGCGACGAGGGTGCGCATCCGCGGGAAGCCGGTGGAAGGGGTAGGGTGGTACATCAGTATTTGCACGATAGACGTAGTGGTGGGTGCACCACTGGGAATCTTGTTTGGTAAGTTGCTCAACCGCTTCTGTCGTTACGTGTCTTTGAGAGTAAAGCGGTATCCAGTGTTGGAGGAGACACTGGTCCAAAACGCTGTGTACGGTCGTTATGGCCCGCAACACGAGGCACGGAAGTCTTATCTTTCTCGTAGTCCTCCTATTCTTTGGCGGTGGTGGTATTCTCAGACAGTGACGTGGTCTATTTGCTGTGTATTGAGTGGGTTTCTGTCTGGTTTACTGGTCTTGTACAGTTTTACACTTATTCGCGTTGAGTGGAATCCCGTTGCATGGATCGCACTGACCATTAGTTTGTGGAATGTCAGCTGCCTGAAAAAACAATGGATAGTGGTGTCTTTGGGCCGAATTATCCTTACCCTTCTTTCTCTCTCTGTAGTGGACTTTTTCAATAAATTTAAACTGTAATATCTGCTGGATGAGAACGTTCTCATCTCTGTTTTTCTTGTCATAGAGTCTCCCTCTCTTGTTTTTTTTTTTTTATTGCCAGTGTTGCTGTTTCTACAGCCCTATTTCTCACTAATGTTTTCTCTTTCCCTTTCTTTTCCTTTCTAGTGTGGTAGTTCAGCCCTCTCCCCATGAAGGCAATTCCGTTAGGTCCAATGGTGCGATTGGCTTCTCTAGGGCACTCTGACTTGCCCACGTCGTTGGAGCGACACGACTGGAGTGCGGGCCGAAATCTAAAGGAGGAAGAGGTGCGTGCAGGGATACTACTCTCCAGGAACTTGTCTGAGACCCCCTTTCAAGCCGTGTTCAAAGCTCAGGGGACTGATTTTCAGGTGCATCAAGTAGATGACAAGGGTCTAACGGTTCACCTGAAAGCGGCCCCCAAAGCACGTTGGAAGAAAGTGAGTCGAACCAAAACAATTCTTCTCGAAAACACCCCAGAACCCTTTAGCACACCAGACAAGTCTACGTCTCCTGTGGTGCAGAGTCACGGAGGGTACATCAAGAGGAGAGGAAAACTGGCGGAGGCAGCCCCACTATTAGCCTTTACCCTCTTCAGAGAAACCTATTCTCTAGAGGAAGTACTGAACCGACTGCGCTACGAGGCGGGTATTGGACGGGATGCTATCGTACTGCACGACACCCCTGGTGGACACTATGGTTGCGTGTCGCAGAGTGGGGTCGCGATTGGGGTGACCAAGGAACAGCTAGCCCATGGTTCACGTCTTTACAACATCCATCCGCTCATTTTCGACCCCAGAGAGTACCACCCGGAAAGCCAATTTGCATCGCTGTCAAACCCACCTCGTGAGTATCGATACACCACGCTTTTGCGCTTCGTGGACGGGGACAAGAGCAAGGTGTATAGCGCGCTAAGCCGGTTGAAGGAGAAGGGGTTTATTAATTATTTTGGCCTAGAGCGCTTCGGCTGTGGTACCTCACCTCTATTTGATATTTCAGCGCTTCATCACAAACAGCGGTACGACAGGGCGGTCGGTAGTTATTTAGCGGCGGTTACTGAGAAGGACCCGTTTCATTTCAATCACTTTATGGCATACGTCAATTCCGATGTTTCCACGGTGACGGGTGTTCTGGAAAAGTGGATCGAGTTCAGTAAAGGGGCCAAAATAAACGGACGCGTTGTGACGTTGCTTGGACAGCTAAGCGATTACCATCGTGGTTTGTCTTCGATGAAGGTGGTGTCGGAGTCTATTCCAATACACGACAGGTCTGTTCGTAGTGCCGCCGAGTTTTTATGGAATCTCACGACTTCTCAAAGACTTCATGTGGGCGGAGACCGCGTACTGGTAGGAGATTTGGTCCAAACCGCGAATGGCTCCACTCACCTGGTGGAGTCCGAGGAAGAGAGTAGACAGTTTACCCTATTCGATGTCGTTCTCCCGGTGGTCTATCCCACGTCTACCCCAATCGTGTTTCCCAAGCTGCCCTTCTTGTCGGAAAGGGAGTTCGAGGAATTGGCAAAAAAGCATAGTATTGGGTTTCTACTCGGTGAGACGGCTACAGCGGTTCTACCAGAGTACCGTAGGCTAGTGGAACGCCCACTCCGTCTAGAGGCCCAACTCCTTCAAGACGAGTACTCGTTAGCCACCTTAAAGTCGGATAGTTTCCTGCTTCAGGAGCGGTCGGATATGCATATTTCCAAGAGGCTACGCTACCCGACGGTACACAACGTATCGGAGCGCCATCTTGAAAAGATGAGCTTTGTGCGGCAACACAAGGACGGGAAGCAGTCTTTGTTCGTTTCCTTCGTTCTCGACCGGGATTGTAGTCCACTGTCTGCCCTTAGAGAAGTCTTCTCTCTGGATTATTTACACTTTACAGATTTAATAACGGCGTAGCAGTCGATTCTTTAAAACCCCTCATAATATCAATCCCCCATGAATTCCGGGTAATGTATTTTTATTCCTTTTTTTCTTTTCTATTGTCTTTCTCTCTCTACCCTTTACTCACCTCTTTCTCTCTCTCTCTCTCTCTCTCTCTGTCTTTTTTTCTTTTTGAATTTGTAAAGGTGCGTCTATAATAAAATGGCATTTAAAGGTTGGGGACGGAAGTTATTGTTGGGCGGGTCTGTGGTAGGAGCACTCGGTCTGGCGGGCGGGTACGCAACATACCAAAGACGCCTTAAGGAAAACAAAAGCATTTCCGCGGAGGCTTTCAACGCGCAACAGGATATGGAAAAACTGAATTGGGCAATGAAGCACCTCCGGGACAGTGAAAATCTTGACATCAAACTGTTTCGCTACACGACGTGCCCGTGGTGTGGTACCGTAAAATCGTTTATGGATTGCAACCAGATCCAGCACACGTGTGTGGAGGTGGAGCCGATGCTGAAAGGGGAATTAAAGGAGTGTGCGTACAAAAAGGTACCTCAGCTAAGATTTGACACAACGGATGAGAAAGGCCCTTACTTAGTGGACTCTCAGATTATTGTGGACCAGCTGGCGCGAGAGCTCGGCTATGAGAAGCAGCTAAAAGACGAGGAGATTACCCGATGGCGTGAGTGGGCGAGGGGGCCTTTGGTGCGTCTGATGACGTTGGAGTTCAATCGTTCCCTCAAAGACGCGTGGTTGGGGTACTCCTACATTGACTCCTGCGACACCATTCCTCTGTGGAATAAATGGTTCCTTAAGGTGGTAGGAGCCCCCGTGATGTACTTGGTGGCGCTCAAAATAACCCGCCCAAGACTAATCAAGGACGGCTTTTTGAGCGAAAGTGACAACCCGACGGAGCGTTTCAAGAAGGAGCTGGATCGGTTTTCCAATGAGGCACTAATGGACCCCAAATCCAAAAAAAAGAAAGTATTTCACGGCGGCAACAAACCCGATCTGGCAGATATGGACGCCTTTGGTGTTCTACAGGCGGTTCGTGGTCACCGTATATACGACGAAATCATCACAAAATCAGAGGTGGCGGATTGGCTGCGCGAAATGGATAAGGCGGCAGGTAACAGCGAATATCGAAAAGAATAGTGAACCTATCAACATTTTCTCTTACAAAACAAACCATTTACAACAATAACAACAAAATTTCTTTTTTTTCCTTTTTTTTTTAAATATTGAATAATAAGTTTAATGCAATGAGCTTTTTTTTTTTTTTCACTCCGTGAAGTAATACACGACTACTGTTTTTGTGCTGCGGTGCTATTTCCTAACATTGTTCTTACCACTAGCTAAGGTCTTTTCTCTCTCTCTCTCTCTCTCTCCATTATCTACCCCCTCCTTACTTTTACTACCGAGAAGACATTCATCAGAATGAGTGTATCGCACGATGTGCACTCATGGTACCGAAATTTGTACACCAAAATATGGAGAAACTCCTCCACAAAAACTTCCTCTAGCTTTCAAGACTCCGGCAAACTAACCTTAGCAGAGTTTCGAAAAGCGGCGGACAATTTAATGGAACTGTGCCCCGCGTGGAAATGGGTGGAGGGGACGAACGCAAAGGACAAGGAAAACAACAAGTGCCTAGTACTGGAAAATATTATTTGCCCTCTTCGCGCAAGTTCTCTAAAAAATACCATTCGTCGAGAAACAAGAGTCGAGGAGGATGGTGAGGAAGTGGAGTACCTAACGTTGAATCACCCTGCACCCACTATGGAATCCCATTCGATAGACCCTGAGGCGCCCCCAGAGGGACAAACCAACAAGGATGAGATTCGTTACTACGATCTCTCCATCTGCTACGATCCTTACTATCAAACCCCTCAGTTCTTTTTCAGCCCTTCCTACCGCCACTATAGTAGTCCCGAACGTCACAATACGAATATTCGTATGTTAACGAGTGAAGAAATGCTTCAGGACGTGAACATCATCAATAAAAACAATACTGTCACTATCGACAAACACCCCATAAAATTCCCCCCTGGTGTGATAAACTCTAACCATTGCATTGGTATTCACAATTGTAAACACGCAGAACGGATGAAAGAGGAGATCGAATTTTTACGAAAAAAGAAGTTGACACAGTTGGCAGAGAAACAAGTGAGTGGCACTTCAGAAGGAGAGAACCACACCAAAAAACGTCTACTGTTTCCCGCTCATCTATCGCTTATTTTATTTTTGAAAATAATCTCCACAGCGGTTCCCACAATACAGTACGATGTTGTTTCGTGTGAGTTTGAGGTGGTATGAATCACGAATATTTTTTTTTTTTCGTGCTTGTGTGTGTGTATTTGTGAGTGTTTTAGCCAATTAACGGCTGTTGTTTTATTTCTGTTATTATTATGACTACTACTAATTTGAAGGTTGAAGGAGTATCATGTTGACTCTGCGGATCTACTTTATTTCCGGTTCCCCATTTTGTCCTTCTTTAATAGTTTTTCACTTTTGCTTATTTATTCGAATTCAAGCTTACAATTGTAATATTTTTTTAATAGTATATTTTTTTTTCGTTTTTTTTTTTTATTGCCCTCTGATAGTAAACTTTGTTTACTGTTAAAATATTAATAATAAAAAGCAAGTGTTTACATACTAATGTATCCACTCACAACCCATCTCTCGGGATGGCGGACAACTCTCTTTTCTCTACTATTACTACTGAGTTTGTCATTTTCCCCGTTTGTTACTGGTTTGAACATGGATATAACCACAGATGCAGCCGTCAATAACCAGAACCTCGGCCAAGGGTACCACAGCTTTAGGGTATTGGCCGCTTCTGCAGTCAAGATTCAAATGTCGTACATTACCCTGATGAGCGGTACAGCTGCAATTAATTTTGCTAATTCTAAAGGAGGGGTAGTTACCTTTTCCGCCTCCAACTTTAACTTTAATAACGCTTTGTTTTCCGTTGGTGGAGGACCCCCTCCGCATTCAATCATGAACTTCTCTTCTGGCAGGGCCCATTTCAGTGACTCCCGCTATAACTCCTTGTTTACGTCCACCTTTACGCCTTGCAATGATATCGCTGTTTACATATGGGATATCACTGTCACCGGAGGCCCCCGCGAGAGAGCTTTGGGCGTTATGTACGATTGCCCGTTACAAGGTGCAAGGGGTCAACGAAGTGGACTATACCTCAGTAACATTCACAGTTCAGGGACCAGATTACTCCTGACTTTGAGCCCATTCCCTTCGCTGTTTGACACAATCTCTGTGGACAACTCTGACTGCTCTACGTGCAATGAGGGGTTTTTCCTGGTTAACACTTATCGTATTAATAACGGGCTGGTACGGTTTGTAAACTGCAAGCAATTTGGTGGGTATCCCTTTTTTGTTCAAGAGATGGGCGGCCCAGTGATGACAACGAACACCAATCTGGTCTTTTCAACCGTGTATTCTGCAGGTGCCCTGTTCAAGAACAACAAATGGGGAGACGGATCTCTAACTTCTACTTCGAGACTTACTCTACACGATATTGATGTCCAGTCCCTCTTCTCAGGGCAATCAAGCGTACGGTTTCCTTATGTACCGGCCGGTGCCCAGATATACCTCGGTCCCATGAAAATCAGGGGAGTTACGTATACCTCGGTGAATCAATATTCCCAGTTGGGGCTCCCCTATACGCGAATCGTGGATATAAACCGAAGGGTACTGTATGTAGCCGGCCAGAGGCAACGCAGCGTCGATGTTGGGGACAACTCCAGGACTGGTCAATTTTCCGCCTCACACTGTGTGAATAACGGCTACTCTCGGGTGACTTCGTTCAAAAGGACCCCCAGCTCCCCCGAAGAGTCATGGTGCGTCTGTAACACGGACCGTTTTCCGCCTCACTGTGCATCGACCTGGGATCCCCTCGGAAGGGGTCTCTGCCCCACTGGCACAACCCTTTCCGTGATCAGCAGTCTTTGTGTGGAGTGTAAGGTTGCCCACTGCGATCACTGCAACGAAGCGAATAAGTGTGCGAGATGCGGGACTGGGTATATTTCAGATGGCAAAGGGGGCTGCATGGTCCCCGATCCCAACTGCGAGGATTACAACCAAAATAAACCTGAGATCTGCGATAAGTGCAAACCCGGGTTTTCCCCCTCTGTCAACGGTGTATGTGTCAAGACCATCCCCAATTGTGAGAAATACTCCGACACGGGAGTGTGTCTCAGCTGCTCTGGTGACCTCCTACTCTCCGCCGACGGCGACGCTTGTGTCGAATGCTCCCTTCCAAATTGTGAGCTGTGTAGTACGGTTGGTAAATGCGCTCGTTGCAAAGTAAATTACACTCTGGTCAATGATCAGTGTGTTTCTTGTCAAGTGGCTAACTGCATTTCTTGCTTTGATACGGATAAATGCAAAGAGTGTGAGACAAACTACGTTCTCAACGCAGACAAAAAGTGCGACCACAAGATTCCTTTTTGTAAAACCTATGATGAGAACGGTTTGTGCACAGAGTGCGACTCGGGTTACTTTGTGTCGTTCGACCACAAAAAGTGCTATCCCGAAATTGCGGACTGTGAAGAATACGCGAAGGAGAATGGTCTTTGTATAAAGTGCAAAGAAGGCCTCTCCCCTACAGGAGATGGCTTAAAGTGTGTTGCCTGTACGGTGCCGAACTGTGCACTTTGCAATGAGTTCGGAGTTTGCATCGGTTGTAAACCCCTTTATTCCCCAGTCGGTGACGGTTGTATCAGTTGTAATATCCCCAATTGCGCCTATTGCTACGAGCCGGATATATGTGGAGGGTGCGAATTTAATTCCACCTGCGAAATTGGCGGTAAACAGGACACCAGCAAGGGCATCCCGTGGTGGGTGTGGTTGATTGTGGGCCTCGCCGCGGCGGTGGTCGTGGGACTGATCATCTTCTTTATTGTGTGGTGCTGCTGCTGCAAGCAGGAGGAGTACTTTGTCACGTACCAAGAGGGGTACAACGAGACGGAAGAGAAGAACGGGGACCGCGATCTGCGCCTGTGGGACCGAAACGGGTCCATGTCTGGTAATGAACACGGCGCGGTCTTTATGATGAATGACAACGTGAGACCTCGCATCTTCAAACAGGAGGAAGGTACTACTCACGGCGAAGGGACCAGCTTTGCGAGCTCCGACAGCAGCAGTTCTGTTAACAGTTCCAGTTCAGATTCAAGTTCCAGTTCCCAGAAAAGTACTTCCTCCGACAACTCCTCTGAACAAGACAGCTGACGCGCCATATACCGGGGAAACCAGCCCTCCCCACCATCCAATTTCAAGTCTACAAGCTTCGGTTTGTGCTTGAATTTCATTTTTTTTATTTTCAATATTTTCAATATTCTGTTTTTTTTTTCTTTCATCAAAATTTGTGTTTCTTTTCTATTTTTGATACAAGTATTAAAAGTAAGGTGGCGTAGGTACACTATCAAAGGAGCATTGAGTTTCACCGGACACCTTCGTTGACCGACGTTCCTCGAGGGTGTACGGTTGGACACGGATTAAACTAAAATGATGTACCTCACGAATTTGTTTTATTTAATTTTGTGAAAGCGTCTTCGTATTGTTGGGTGTTACCCTTAAAGCTTTGCGACGTTTTTATACTGTTTTTTTTTTTGTTTCAATAACGAGTACACCGAACCCGTTTTCGTCCAGTGAAAGAAGAACTTTGGTAGAATAATCAGCACGTAGATTAGTTGCTGTCTTTTATATGAACATCACTTTCTTTTTGTAAGTGTTTCAAAAAAAAAAAAGTAGTAAAAAAGAAAATATATTTTTTTAAAAAAAGGGCAGAAAAAGTACGACAAATATGAATTTGGCGTGAGCGAGTTCCATTTCCCGACTTCATCGGATCAGAGAAGTTTAGAGGAGGAGTTCACATAATCACCGTCACTTTCATTATTTAAATATTTAGTCGGCAAAATAAATTGAAGGATTTGAATCTATTCAGATAGTGTTAGGTTCTAGACCCTTTGAAAGTACTCCTAACATTGTCATTCAAAAATGTAAAACTGTTTTTTTTTTTTTTTAAACTACTAACATTTTTTGTGTGTATTTGTGAGTGTTTTAGCCAATTAACGGCTGTTGTATTATTTCTGTTATTATTATGACTACTACTAATTTGAAGGTTGAAGGAGTATCATGTTGACTCTGCGGATCTACTTTATTTCCGGTTCCCCATTTTGGTCCTTCTTTAATAGTTTTTCACTTTTGCTTATTTATTCGAATTCAAGCTTACAATTGTAATATTTTTTTAATAGTATATTTTTTTTTTCGTTTTTTTTTTATTGCCCTCTGATA
>JADNSB010000120.1:4651-48905 GCA_019695575.1 Angomonas ambiguus | reverse complement strand
CTTCTTGCTCTTTGGTGACTAGTCTGTTATTGTAAACTTGGTTCCAGAAACACTTACCGCTACCCACACACACGTCGTTTAAGGGCCGTTACTATTCTCCTTTCAGTAGTGCATTGGTTTAATAGTTTCAACCTATATCCTTTACAACCAAAAAGGAGAAAGAAAAAAAAAAGAGTGCAGGAGGGAAAGTTTAAAAACAGCCAAACCAGAAACAATACGTGTGAAGCCTGAAAAGCTGTACCTATCAGTTCACCAAGGTTGTTTTCATGTTACGGGATACATCCATTTAAAAATAACACTTAAAATAAAAAAATACATTATTTAAAGTAGAAAATAGAAAAATAGAATACATCTAACCGATTACTTGGGCTAGTGAGTTGGACTATCCTTTATGGATAGATTCCATCGTTTTTTTCGCTTTTTGAACTACTCTATTTTTCACCTAAAACGTTTTACCTTTTCGTTTACGTGTTTTTACCAGACAATAAGTCGACGTAATAGAGAAAAGAAAAAAAATATTAAAAAGAAAATTATTATTTAGTGAAAAAAAAAAAGGCAGGGTGTGTGCGTGTGCCTGTGTGTGTTAGTAGGAGACCGACCGAGACTAAAGAACGTGCTGCAACACTAACCCGTCTAAAGCCACTATAGAGTAGACGTGTGTCGAGTCACTCCTGACGGTGAACGACGTCAACGCACGAGTGTTATTTACGTCAATACATACAATAAATAAATAGTTCTGAGTGTGTATATTTGAAAAAGTAACATAAAAGGACTCTACGTTTTATTATTTTGGTTGACCATTATACGAAAAAAGGGGGAGAAAAAGTTAGAAATAAAAAGTGTCAGAAAGACTACTTACAGATTCTCTTCTATTTCATTGTCCTTGGAATACATGGCGTCAAGATCCACGTCAGCAATTTCGGTCTGAGCACGTCTGACGCTACGAGCACGACGTGCACGACGCCCTCCCTCTCCTGAAGGTGATGTGTGGGTTTCTTCTTTCGGCTGTAAAGGATTCCTTTCGTCTCCCCCTCCCTCGGGGTTCATCAGCTTTACCTCCGTTTCCTCCTCCACTTTTACAGATGGCAGATCGTTCCCCTCTACAGAAGCCCTGTTCTTCATCTCCATGTGCTCCACGTCTTCGTAGCTTCGCCTTTGCTTACGGCAGCACAGAAAGAATATAAGAAGAAACACTATCAGCAGGACTACGATGACCGCAATAATGATACCGGCAATAATGCCTCCACTCAGCTTTTTATTATCCGACATGGCGCTGCACTGTGCGTCATCGTTCACCTCCAAATCGCCCTCACAGGTCTTACATTGGTACTCCTCATCAAACACACACTCGGTACAGTCTTCAACGAGGCACTGCTTCTTCACGCACGTTGCATTCTCCTGGATGTATTTCAGGCCAGGTTCACAGGCATCACACTGTTGGGTGGCGTTGTTGAGAATATGGGGGAGGTCACACGAGGTGCAGATGTCGGTGTTGCCCGACTCATCCTCACAGGTCACACATGGTGCCTTGGCGCAGGTCTTTTGCACACAGTTACTGCCGCTCAGCTTGTACTTGTCGTCACACGTCTGACACTTGTCCTCCTCGTCAAAGACGCAGGTTTGACAGTTGGCGACGTTGCACTGCTTTGGATCACACTGAGAGGTACCAGCGTTCCACTTGTATCCCGGTTCACAGGCATCACACTGTTGGGTGGAGGGGTTGACGGCGAACGGTGAGGTGCATGTCTGACACTTGTCGGTGTTACCTGAAACGCTCGTACACTGAGTACACGGAAGTTTCGCGCAGGTCTTTTGCACGCAGTTACTGCCGCTCAGCTTGTACTTGTCGTCACACGTCTGACACTTGTCCTCCTCGTCAAAGACGCAGGTTTGACAGTTGGCGACGTTGCACCCCTTAGGGATGCATTCACCGGCATTGTTGAACTTATAACCAGGATTACACTCCCCGCACGTGCCCCACTCTCCCCAACGGCATTGCTTGCAGGACACCGGGTCCGTCGTGCATTTCTCTGTGATGAAGGTGTAACCGACGGGGTAGAGCAGTGGATCATAAACTTCAGTACAGTACGGTGGAAAGCCTCCGTCCTTGCACGTGCAGTGGGCACGGCTCCATTGCTGTACCGCAGGGAAGCCTTCTGCCACCAGCTGCTGGTTTTGCTTGTCACTCGGTACTAGTTCAGGCTCTACGCCCGTATACAACTGTCGGAGACAGTACACGAGGGAGTACTGACCTTTTGCCGAATTATCACCGGCAGTTCGTGCGTTGGAGACAGTTTTGCCAAACACATCAACAATTTTAGTGTATTCGATCTTCAAACTGTCAAACTGGCTGGGCTCGGTGTAGCTGACATTGTTAAAGGTCAGATTGCCTACATAAATATCACAAGTTGAACGAAGTGAGTTATAAAAGTCCCAACCCAGTCCGTGCCCTGTGGCGTTGATGTGCTGGAGCACCAACTGTGTGTTAAAGCTGCAGTTTGACAGCCGTTTATTAGGAACGTAGAAAAGGTCTCCGTCGGTGGTGATGGAGGAAAAGATAAGATTGGCACCCTCTCCCAAAGAAAACAGTAAATACTCGTTACCACCCCTGTAGAAAAAGGGCTGATTGTTTCCCGTCTGATGCGTACAGTTCTGAAAGCGTGTCATTGCGTTCTGTGAGCCGGACACCATTTGAAGCCCAGCATCAAAGAAGGGGCCGTTACAGTTGGTGCAGTTGGCGTAGTCGACTGCGAACAGACCGTTGTAGACATCAAAGCAATATATAGCATCACAAACTTCACCGTATAGCTTCACCATGTTCATCGCACCAGTGGCGTTGACTCGGAGGAGGTAAAATCCACTCTTTATCTCGATCAACACACGCACTTTTTCATCGATGAGAGCGAGCACCACCCCACCGGGCAAAGTGGTCCATTCTGCAACCGTGTTGACGACGAAAAACATCACATTGTCCTTGGGGACGAGAGTACGAAAATCAAAGAGGATGGAGTCCCCCAACATCTTAGCCTTGGTGCCGGAGATGGTGGTGTAGGAGTGTGGAGGAAACCACCCGGTGATTTTAATAGGCGCGTTCGTCACGGTGGAATCTGTTAGATTGAGTTTGAGTGCCGGAGCTGCTTGAGATAGAGTGTAACTGGAGAAACCTTTGAAGTACACTCCGTTACCCTTAATGATTGGACTGAAAATATTGACAATTGCGGTATCAGTCTTCCCACTTAAACCGGTGAGGTCGTAGGTGAGGCCACTGTACGTTAGTTCGGAAGTATTAAACGACCCTGTCACTGATACGGTTTCCGCCTGACAATGTTGGCACAGTACCAGCATCAGCAACAACAGACAGCGAAGAAGCCGCGGGGTCGTCGCGCTTTTAAAGATATACATGAGTGAGGGGGAGAAAAGCAAATAAAAATAAAATAAAAAAGATTGAAAGTAGGCAGAAAAATATTAATTATTATATATAGTCAAATTAGAGTTAGTTTGAAAAGCAAAAACGCTAGTGCTTGTGAAAATAGAATGAACGTGAGTTTTTTTAGTGACTATAAGAAAAAAAAAAGAGAGAAGAAAGCGGAGGGTTACAAAAAAGCGTTTTTAGTGGACAGGTTTCCGCATGGTTCTGTGTCTGCGTTGCTTAACCATATGCAGTGCTACAGACGGAGCCTGTTATCAAAAAAGTGTGAAAAGAAATGAAAAAAGCAGCATGTATACACAGAAGTGCCATAGCAGCCGGCGTCAGAATCAACGAAGATAGGCAAGGCTTAGGTGTATTACCAAACAGGAAACAGTGTTATGTCAGTGTGTGTGCGTGCGTGTTAGTAGGAGACCGACCGAGACTTAAGAACGTGCTGCAACACTAACCCGTCTAAAGCCACTATAGAGTAGACGTGTGTCGAGTCATTCCTGACGGTGAACGACTTTAACGCACGAGTGTTCTTGCATCAGTCCACACTCACGCACACGCACACGCACACACAACCAAACAAGCAAGAAATAAAAGTACAACCAAAACGCTAAACGCGAAACAAAGCTACTTCTTGCTCTTTGGTGACTAGTCTGTTATTGTAAACTTGGTTCCAGAAACACTTACCGCTACCCACACACACGTCGTTTAAGGGCCGTTACTATTCTCCTTTCAGTAGTGCATTGGTTTAATAGTTTCAACCTATATCCTTTACAACCAAAAAGGAGAAAGAAAAAAAAAAGAGTGCAGGAGGGAAAGTTTAAAAACAGCCAAACCAGAAACAATACGTGTGAAGCCTGAAAAGCTGTACCTATCAGTTCACCAAGGTTGTTTTCATGTTACGGGATACATCCATTTAAAAATAACACTTAAAATAAAAAAATACATTATTTAAAGTAGAAAATAGAAAAATAGAATACATCTAACCGATTACTTGGGCTAGTGAGTTGGACTATCCTTTATGGATAGATTCCATCGTTTTTTTCGCTTTTTGAACTACTCTATTTTTCACCTAAAACGTTTTACCTTTTCGTTTACGTGTTTTTACCAGACGAAACAGTCGACGTAATAGAAAAAATAAAACCCAAAAAAAATGAATAGGTGAAAAAAAGGCAGTGTGTGTGTGTGTGCTTTGAAGCGTTACTGCCGCTACAGTTGAAGTACCGATGTTAGTACATCAAAATCACATACACCAGGGGTCGTACAGCAACACGAACCCATTTAAAGCCACTATAGAGTAGACGTGTGTCGAGTCATTCCTGAAGGTGAACGACACCAACATAAAAGTGTTTTTACATCAATACGCACACGAGAAACAGAACAAATAATTCTGAGTGTGTACATTTAAAAAAAAAAAAAAGACTCTACGTTTGTTGTTATGATTCAACAATAGAAAAAAAAAAGAGTACAACTCATAAAGAACAAGTGCAGAAAGACTACTTACAGATTCTCTTCTATTTCATTGTCCTTGGAGTACATGGCATCAAGATCCACGTCAGCAATTTCGGCTTGAGAACGTCTGACGCTGCGAGCACGACGTTTACGACGCCCTCCCTCTCCTGAAGGTGATGTGTGGGTTTCTTCTTTCGGCTGTAAAGGATTCCTTTCGTCTCCCCCTCCCTCGGGGTTCATCAGCTTTACCTCTATTCCCTCCTCCACTTTTTCAGAAGGCAGATCGTTCCCCTCTACAGAAGCCCTGTTCTTCATCTCCATGTGCTCCACTGTTTCATAGCTTCGCCTTTGCTTACGGCAGCACAGAAAGAATATAAGAAGAAACACTATCAGCAGGACTACGATGACCGCAATAATGATACCGGCAATAATACCCCCACTCAGCTTTTTATCAGCCGACATGGCGCTGCACTGTGCTTCATCGCTGAGTGTTGCACCATCCCCACAGGACTTGCATTGGTACTCCTCATCAAACACACACTCGGCGCAGTTTTCAACGAGGCACTGCTTCTTCACGCACGTTGCATTCTCCTGGATGTATTTCAGGCCAGGTTCACAGGCATCACACTGTTGGGTGGCGTTGTTGAGAATATGGGGGAGGTCACACGAGGTGCAGATGTCGGTGTTGCCCGACTCATCCTCACAGGTCACACATGGTGCCTTGGCGCAGGTCTTTTGCACGCAGTTACTGCCGCTCAGCTTGTACTTGTCGTCACACGTCTGACACTTGTCCTCCTCGTCAAAGACGCAGGTTTGACAGTTGGCGACGTTGCACTGCTTTGGATCACACTGAGAGGTACCAGCGTTCCACTTGTATCCCGGTTCACAGGCATCACACTGTTGGGTGGAGGGGTTGACGGCGAACGGTGAGGTGCATGTCTGACACTTGTCGGTGTTACCTGAAACGCTCGTACACTGAGTACACGGAAGTTTCGCGCAGGTCTTTTGCACGCAGTTACTGCCGCTCAGCTTGTACTTGTCGTCACACGTCTGACACTTGTCCTCCTCGTCAAAGACGCAGGTTTGACAGTTGGCGACGTTGCACTGCTTTGGATCACACTGAGAGGTACCAGCGTTCCACTTGTATCCCGGTTCACAGGCATCACACTGTTGGGTGGAGGGGTTGACGGCGAACGGTGAGGTGCATGTCTGACACTTGTCGGTGTTACCTGAAACGCTCGTACACTGAGTACACGGAAGTTTCGCGCAGGTCTTTTGCACGCAGTTACTGCCGCTCAGCTTGTACTTGTCGTCACACGTCTGACACTTGTCCTCCTCGTCAAAGACGCAGGTTTGACAGTTGGCGACGTTGCACTGCTTTGGATCACACTGAGAGGTACCAGCGTTCCACTTGTATCCCGGTTCACAGGCATCACACTGTTGGGTGGAGGGGTTGACGGCGAACGGTGAGGTGCATGTCTGACACTTGTCGGTGTTACCTGAAACGCTCGTACACTGAGTACACGGAAGTTTCGCGCAGGTCTTTTGCACGCAGTTACTGCCGCTCAGCTTGTACTTGTCGTCACACGTCTGACACTTGTCCTCCTCGTCAAAGACGCAGGTTTGACAGTTGGCGACGTTGCACCCCTTAGGGATGCATTCACCGGCATTGTTGAACTTATAACCAGGATTACACTCCCCGCACGTGCCCCACTCTCCCCAACGGCATTGCTTGCAGGACACCGGGTCCGTCGTGCATTTCTCTGTGATGAAGGTGTAACCGACGGGGTAGAGCAGTGGATCATAAACTTCAGTACAGTACGGTGGAAAGCCTCCGTCCTTGCACGTGCAGTGGGCACGGCTCCATTGCTGTACCGCAGGGAAGCCTTCTGCCACCAGCTGCTGGTTTTGCTTGTCACTCGGTACTAGTTCAGGCTCTACGCCCGTATACAACTGTCGGAGACAGTACACGAGGGAGTACTGACCTTTTGCCGAATTATCACCGGCAGTTCGTGCGTTGGAGACAGTTTTGCCAAACACATCAACAATTTTAGTGTATTCGATCTTCAAACTGTCAAACTGGCTGGGCTCGGTGTAGCTGACATTGTTAAAGGTCAGATTGCCTACATAAATATCACAAGTTGAACGAAGTGAGTTATAAAAGTCCCAACCCAGTCCGTGCCCTGTGGCGTTGATGTGCTGGAGCACCAACTGTGTGTTAAAGCTGCAGTTTGACAGCCGTTTATTAGGAACGTAGAAAAGGTCTCCGTCGGTGGTGATGGAGGAAAAGATAAGATTGGCACCCTCTCCCAAAGAAAACAGTAAATACTCGTTACCACCCCTGTAGAAAAAGGGCTGATTGTTTCCCGTCTGATGCGTACAGTTCTGAAAGCGTGTCATTGCGTTCTGTGAGCCGGACACCATTTGAAGCCCAGCATCAAAGAAGGGGCCGTTACAGTTGGTGCAGTTGGCGTAGTCGACTGCGAACAGACCGTTGTAGACATCAAAGCAATATATAGCATCACAAACTTCACCGTATAGCTTCACCATGTTCATCGCACCAGTGGCGTTGACTCGGAGGAGGTAAAATCCACTCTTTATCTCGATCAACACACGCACTTTTTCATCGATGAGAGCGAGCACCACCCCACCGGGCAAAGTGGTCCATTCTGCAACCGTGTTGACGACGAAAAACATCACATTGTCCTTGGGGACGAGAGTACGAAAATCAAAGAGGATGGAGTCCCCCAACATCTTAGCCTTGGTGCCGGAGATGGTGGTGTAGGAGTGTGGAGGAAACCACCCGGTGATTTTAATAGGCGCGTTCGTCACGGTGGAATCCGTTAGATTGAGTTTGAGTGCCGGAGCTGCTTGAGATAGAGTGTAGCTGGAGAAACCTTTGAAGTACACTCCGTTACCCTTAATGATTGGACTGAAAATATTGACAATTGCGGTATCAGTCTTCCCACTTAAACCGGTGAAGTCGTAGGTGAGGCCACTGTAGGTTAGCTCGGAAGTATTAAATGACCCTGTCACTGATACGGTTTCTGCCTGACAGTGTTGGCACAGTACCAGCATCAGCAGCAACAGACAGCGAAGAAGCCGCGGGGTCGTCGCGCTTTTAAAGATATACATGAGTGAAGGGGAGAAAAGCAATCTTGACTTCGAAAAAAAAAAGGAAAAATGAGGGCGAAAGGTATTACTAGCATGTATTTTTGTTTAAATATAAATTAATAGAGGCGGTTGATAAATTTCAAGTAGTGCATACTTAGTGGAAACCCAAAGGGCGACAGTGGCAAGGGCATTGAAAAGTGGGATAACAGCGGTTAGTAGAATTTAAGTAGACTGGAGTTTACTTTTGGATGCAAAAGTTGGGATTAGTGGGAAAATAGCGATAAGGTGCAGTAAAATATGTATGAGTACGCCAGGCTTGTGTTCGCTTCCTTCTAAAAATACTAATGCATCAAATTAATTTTGGGGGAGTGTATGTAGATGATTCGCGAGACGCAGCCTTTTCGCCGTTCAGTTTCTGGTAGTGAAATTAACTGTGATCGCAAGGCTAACTTCATTGTTAAATACTGCTCATTACTCTATTGAACCAGTCACTAGCGGTTGGAAGAGTAATATAATACGTTATTTGTAGTCTCATGTTTTCGACTGAAAGTTACATAACGAAGATTCGAAATGGAGTGTAATGCAGACTATACGCGCATGTTGCGTACCGAATACTAAAAGTTAACATGAATTTCAGTGTGGACCAAATTAAAAGCGTGTGAGGGTTTAGCTACAGTTCTGATGGGAAAAATATATAAAAAAAAAACACTCTTCTACAGCTTTTTTTTTACCCATAAAGACAGTCTTGACGGGGGTGTTAAAAGGTCTCTAAAACAGACCATGACTTTCAAAGCTTGAAGATTAACTTGAAACATGTTGCAGTTGTTGATGCATTTGCCCTCCACTTGACTCTTGTCAATGAAGTACCTATTCATTTTTTCCACTTCCGTGTAACTCTGTTTTTCATTTTAGATATATAAAGCTTAAATAGCGTGTATTATTGCGTTACAATAGTTACAGTCAGCTATTTTTACTACTCTTTTACCCCTGAACTTCGTAAATCATCCCAGCTTACTAGCGTCTGTTCTGGGAGAGCTTTCATGTTGTAAAAATACACAACAGTGAATATTTGAAAGCTGAGCTTATTCGAACAATATCACAGTTTGAATAGCCTTCTTCTGAGGGACAAACAAACAAACAAAAAAAAAAATGGTCCCATTCTGAAATTTCTATTTGTGAAGTGTTTCTCTAACGGGTGGTAATACTGTGGTAGTACTTGTAGTCAGTATGCAGGTCTGTGTAAGGGATATAGTAGAAGATTTGTGTCATCGGGAATTTGTTTGATATTCAAATTTTAAAATATCCTTACTGGCTGTACTTTCTGTGAACTAAGTGATCAACTGACATTAGTGAAGTGCATCTGAGACACTGGATGCCAGCAAGTACTAAACTAAGAGAAATTTTTTCTCCTTTCTCTCGTTAAGAAAAACAAAGTATAGTCCTACAAACCGAGTATGGCATAGAACCGTTGATTCGTCGCCAAATGAGAGAACACGGTGGCTAGTGAGTCAGTGCTATCTACTTAACATAACATACTAAAAAGAGAAGTATGAGTGTTCACTTTTTTTTAGTTTTGACAAATCTTATGTTTCAGTTTTACGCTTTGTTGGTTGCTTTGCGGTAAGAGGGTAGCACTTTTTGTAAAAGTTAAGTAGCACATTTTTAACCAACATGTTTAACTCAAAACTGCTACAAGGGAGAAAAAGAGGCCTTACCGTATTCTATACAGCTTTGTCCTTTTAACTGTATGAAAGGCTTCAGAACAAACAGTCGAAACCGTTCAAACAGCCGTTTACTTTAAAAAGCAGCATTCAGTTTACCACTGCAACAACGTGTTTCCATTGTTTTCTTTTGGTTCACCACCACGCGGTGTTTTTTGTATGATTACCGTCGACTTATTCCGTCCCTGTTGTATGTTTCGTATTTTAGTGCATCCTTTTCGAACACGTGTCAACGCGGTTTTTATTATTATTGTTATTATTCTGTACTGTTAGGTGGCAAATGGGACGTCTCAAGCCTGGGACGACGGAAATCGAAACGACAACAACGGCACAGGTGCGTGGGGGTGGGGAAAGCGTCGTGTCGTGTCTGTTTTTTTTTTTTTTATCGAGCTTTGCTCGTTCTTTTGCTTCGCTTCAGGGTGCGTTCCTCTTTGGCGCCGCTTCTTGGGCCTTTCCTTATTCCGGGGCCCGGGGCCGGGGGCCTCCGCCGGGGCCCAGGGGGCGCCCGCCCAGGGCCCGGTTTCCGCTTCGCCGGAGGGCCACCCCCCCCCCCCCCCCCTCCGCGCCACGCGCCCCCTCGCACCGATCCCTTTGCCCCCTGTCTTTCTTTTTTATTTCCCAAACTCTCCAAGTTCCGCAACTTTTTTGTTTTTTCATTATCTTAGGAAGTCAGTCCACTATTTTTTTTTTTTTGAAGAGAAAATAAATAAATAAAGCAAGCCACCGTTTGCCGATGAACGTGCCCTTTGAAGATTATGATGTCTCGGTGATGATCAAGGCGATAAAGGAGATACAGGATCTTCTAGCGTCCAGAGAATACGCCACTTTCTCTGAACTTGATGAAGAAATTACGAGGAGCCTAAAAAGATACGAAATTTTCAAGGACGGCTTTGAACGCTTTCGACTGACTCTTATCAAAGATGCAATTGAAAGCAGTGATTTGAAGCGCAGTGTTGCAGAAATGAGGGATAATTGCGAAAACAAACTCAAGGATTGCGAATGCAGCCAAAAAGATCAGGTGAACGATATCCTTCCTTTTGTTAGAAATACTTCTAGAATTCTTGTACATGGATCTGGGACTCTGCTAGCACTTACCATTGCCTGCGCTATACAAGTACACGAAGGTGTCTGTTTTTATATCTGCGAGGGACGCCCCGGAAATGATGCGTGTCCAAATGGCTCTGGTGCGTCGCTTCTTCAGAAAGTGTTAGAAACACCCGAAGGAATGCGAATGAAGGACAAAATCTCACGGTACTGTGTTATTATACCAGACAGTGGCGTAGGCTCGATTATGAGTTCGGTGGATTTTGTAATGATGGGAGCTTTCTGTGTTACTGAGCACGGGGGTCTTGTCCACTCAACTGGGAGTCTCCAGATTTCAACTATCAGCCAATTTAGAAAAGTGCCTTTGTATGTTCTATGTGAGACGTTCAAATTTGCACATATTTTTCCGTTGAGCACAGAGGATCTTATGCAACCGAAGAATTGCGCACCCGTACCTGCAGTCGAATTTATTCCCCCTTCCATGATAACTCTTATTTTTTCAGAGCAGGGGATAATGCCACCCTCTGCAGTCGCCGATGAGATGTTTCGCTTCCACACTGCCCCTTCTGCCCCGTGGAAAAGAAGCTAACCAAACTTTTGTTAAGTTTACCAACATAGTATTGTGGCTTTAAGTGTTCATGTCTAGTGTTCTGTACCGCTGGATGGTGGAGTCAACTACCGTTCTAATCAATCTCATTTCCCTTCTTATTTTCCACTTTCCCCTTTTGTCTTGTCTCTTTCCTACTATGTAATACACCTACCATTGTCAAGTTTAAGTGGTTAGTACATACACAAAACTAGCGATGCCCTGTAATTGTGGTGCTCAGGTGGGGATGCATGATCATTTGGGAGACGCCTTTTTAAGGGACGGTGCATTTGGCATAGGAACTCCACTAAATAACTGTGTAGATCTAAACCTTATCCAACTATGGAACTCTAGGCATACTCCACAGGACGCCCGACGAGTATTCTCGCCTGAAACTACTGACAATAACTCTCCAATATCCAGCGATAGTGATCCAGAACTTTTGGTTCACGTTCCTCTCACCAGTGTTTGCCGACTAAAAGGTATATCAATACTTGGGCCTCAAGACGGAAATGCCCCGAGTCACGTGAAACTGTTCGTAAACCTAGTGGACATGAGAGGGTTTGACTCTGTACGGCGACTCGTTGCACAGGAAGAGTTGCAGCTATCCGATCTTGGTGAGGGGGATCGTGTGGTATACCGACTAAACGCAACAAAGTTTGCAAATGTGTCTTCTCTCACTCTATTCTTCGATGAAAGTTTTAATTCTGAGGAGACCCATCTGTTAAGGGTGGATTTATTCGGTGAAAATTCGAATCGCCCGACGGTACAAGAAGTCGCGACGAACGTTGTATACGAAAGTCGGGGAAATCCTGCAGACCACCCACAAAAGGAAGATCGACGTTTATTTGTGTCTGGGGGTATTGCTTAAGTTATAGCGGCTGAAGTTTTCCCTATACACGGATGGAATGTCAACTTGTTGGCTTTCCGTTTGACGTCTCCCAACCCCGCCATTTTTTTTTTATGGGGGTTCTGTTGTGGATTTTGTATTACCCTTTTCCGTTATTATTATTACTGTTTATTCTCGTCGGTTTTTTCTTTTTCTCTTTTTGTTTTCTCTGTATACAAAATGTTCTTCTATTCAATGAACTCACTAACATTTTTCCTTTCGAATACTTGTTGAATAGTTTCTATTAATATTTTTCCTTTCGGTTCACTTATTACTCTGTTATGCTTCAGAGACCGTCAAACTCTCTACTCCACGAGCCTTCCTACCCAAAGGACACTGTTACTCCACTCACTCGAAATGGACCGGCTCAGAGTGCTGAAATTTTTCCCCAAGAGCCTGCAATCATTGATCCTCAGTTAAGTGAGGCTGTATCTCTCGGTACTACAATCCTTGCTGTTTCGTACAAAGACGGCGTTGTTTTAGCCGCTGATTCCAGAACGTCAAGTGGTTCATACGTGGTAAATAGAACAAGCAATAAACTCACTAAATTGACAAAGAATATTTATTGCTGTCGAAGTGGTTCAGCCGCAGATACTCAGGCTTTAGCCGAAAGAGTGTCTAACTACCTTGAAAGTTACGAAACTGACATTGGGACCCCCGTCAACGTAGCTACGGCAGCTAACCTGTTTCAAAAGATGTGCTACATGAATAAATGGAATATATCAGCGGGAATCATCGTAGCTGGGTATGATGCGATCAACGGCGGGTCTGTCTATAGCATTCCTTCTGGTGGCTCCTGTGTGAAACTGGACTACGCCCTTGGTGGAAGCGGTTCAATTTTTCTGTATTCATTTTTCGATGCTAACTATAAAACAGGCATGACGAAGGACGAATGCGTAAAGTTTTGTCAGAGAGCAGTGGCTCATGCATACAGTCGAGATGGATCGAGTGGCGGTTTAATTCGAACCATTGCGCTAAGTGCCAATGAACCAGAGGATATTACGGTTCCTTGGACGAAAACCCCATACTGTATGGAAAAGGATCCACAGTACGCAAAACAGGCTGTCGTTAATCCCCCATTCTCCAGTTCGGCAAAGATAACACAGAACAAAGTAGTCTCCGTTAGTTAAACAGATTCAAGTCTTATTCTATTTCATTTTTTTCCTCTCTAGGATTAAATTTAAGCCCTTTTCGAGATCATTCTACTTGTAAGCAGGGTTTTGGACCAGCACACACATACTCTAATTTTGGTGAGTTAGCCCCTTTTATCGTTTACCTTAAATACCCCCTTTTTTTTATTCTTTATTCTCTTTTTGTTTTTCAGAAAGAATTAGCAAATGAAATCTCGGTTTTTTAAAAAAGGGTTAGCATCCCTCTATGGCAAACCAGTGCCAAAATCTTACACGGAGGCGTGCGAGGCACCTGTAGGTATGTGGGGGAGTGGTGCTATCCCACTGAAACAGTCCCGTGTAGTTAAAGACGGAAGTACCACGAGAGCCTTTCTAAAAACGTATTCTCACCCCCCTGAAGTACCACCCACACAGCTTGGCTTTAACGACGTAGATTCCATGTACTGCATAGGAAATGAGACGTTGATTCAGTACTTTCCAGAGGGTCTAGGTGGTAAAGTCATGCAAATGATGCCCCCCGGACACCCCAGAGGATTTCTGTACAGAAAAGAAAGTCATCTTCTTAACTGTTACATTGATAAGCTCCAGTTTTGGTATTCTAAACGAACCGTACTGGAAGCTCTAACAAACGGAAGACGTGGTTTCATTTTTGACGGACCTTCTGGAACCGGAAAAAGTGCACTCGTTTGCCAGGCTGTACACTATGCCAGGGATCGTGGAATTTTGACTCTCTACATTCCCAATGCCAAAGTTTGGACGCATGGGGAGTGGTGTTGGCCCAGTACTCTTCTCCCCGGCTTCTTCGATGTCCCGGACGCTGCGCGTGAGTTTCTTCTGTACTTTGCGATGGCAAATAAGACTACTTTGCAAAATTGGAAGCTGAAGTGCACACCATCAGATTTGCCACGAGAGCAGGGAGAACCACAAATTGGTAATTTGTATCAGCTTTGCGATTGGGGTCAACGGGCTGTGGCTCCATCTTCTATTGATCGACAAAGTGTTTGTATAAAGTATCTACTAGATGAAATTAGCGCCGAAAAAGAGCAGCCCATTGTAATTGCCGTCGACGGGTGGAACTTGTTTTCCCACGAAACTCACTTTCGGTTCCCTCATCCTGACTTCCTTCGAACCCTTTCGTCCCTTAATGATGGTTCTACCGATGTCGATTTATATCCACAGGAATTTCCTCGCATTCCGGCATCTCGTTTGAGCTTTGTGCGGGGATTAAACAAAATGATCCTTTCCAAAGAGGATCCCAATAAGTTTTTCATCACTTGTACTTCTCGCGACTTTAAGTACTTCGATGGTGTAAGCGGATTTCCTGACGTTGAAAATGATAAAAACGCTAGCAAGCTAGATGAATACGCGCCATATGACGCCGAAAAGGATTCCTTTTTCCACCCTATTCATGTGAACAACTTTACGGATTACGAGTACAGAGCTTTTCTGCGCTTCGCTATCAACTCTGGAGAGCTGGCTGGCTTGGGCTGGGGCCCCATGTGGCACTATTCCAGTGACTTTGAGCGAAAACTCTATAAAATTGGTTTTATGTCTGGCAAAAACCCTCAGAAGGTAATTGACCATTACCACCAAGAGTTGGTGTGGCGTTACGAGTATAAGCGTGTGCGTCAAAAGCAATACCTTCTCCATCGACGCCAACTAGTAAAGATGTCAGGGGGGGAATAGTTCCTCCCACCAACAGGCGTGCGTAGGCAGTAAAACATGTAGTAAAAGGACGATATAACCCTTTTTTTGTGTTTATATCCTTCCTTCCTTTTTTTCTTTTCTATAATTGATCACAAAGAATACTTTTATTCGCTATAATGGATAGCGTAGAAGCCAAGTGTCTGGTGCGTCTTTTTTTTTCTCTCTCTCTTTTCCCTTTTACATGTTTTCCGTTACAGGTTACTAATCTCTATTTCCTCAAACTTTCTCTTCCTATTTTTCCCTTCTAGCCCAACTGACCTACCTACCGTATTCGTTAGTTCCCTTTTTTCTATTGGTTGTTATTTCGACATATTTATACTTGTATTAGGGAAAACCGTTCAAAATCTCAATGGCGAAAAAAAATCCACGTAGGGGCTCCGCGGTGCAACAAAGTTTTCAAAACCTTAGACGTTTCTACTGTCATCGGTCGTACGGTTCAAGGACTTGTGCGGTGAAGCCGTGGCACCCCGGCCCGTACAGCCGAAGGGAAACATTGTCTAACCTCTACCTCACAGGTTCTAGCTTGGAGTCCTCGACAGCAGACGCTATGAAAACCTTTTATCCACAGACCTGTACGAAAGAAGTAGAGCTCTTGTATCTGGAAGTGGCAACACTTGTGTCCGTGTACTGCCGCGCCTCTAGATATCTCTCTTCGCTCTACGACCTATAACTTGGGCGTATATATATATAAATAAATATTGCTGCTATTTTTTTTTTGTATTTCATTGTTTGCTGGACTTGCTTGTTATTTCCGAAATGTATCCAATTGACTTTACTGTTCCCTTTTTTCTTTTTACTAGCGGATTGGTTGAACGAAAGGAAAGATGGACATCATTGTACGAGAGGCATTGATGGTCCAAAAAGGGGGCCATGCATCGATATCCAAAGTGGTGGACGCCGTGGCGACGGCGACGAACCGAGTACAAGGACCTTTACTTCGTCGAGTGTCAGGGAAAACGATCATCATAGGCCCACTGAGGGCACACGCCTGCGACTTTGCCACCATCCTCTTAGAGAAGGTCCTGGGTGATGACGAGGTAAGCTCGGTGGTCTTTCTCGGTAACTACATTGACGGCGCCCATCAGTCGATTGAGGTGGTGTACCTCATTGCTCTTTTAGTGTTGTACTCAGGGAAGGAGGTGATCCCTCTGGTGGGAAAACACGAACTGCTGTACCCCTTTCAGCCCGAGAATTTTGGATCTCTAAAGCACGAATTCATCCTTCGAAGTTTACACACCAAGGAAAGTATAGAGAGCTACGAGCGGGTATTTACGTGCTTTTTCAAAACCCTTCCAGTGGTGTGCATCGTGAACGATAGATTCTTCTGTGTTGCCGGGGGTCCGGCATCACGGTACCGACGCGTCAAGGATATTGAGGAGGAGGAGAGTCAGGAGGCCCTGAAAGAGTTTGTGATCAATGAGCAGATGGACGAGGATGAGGAACGACTGTGTGATGGAAGCGCCTTTGTGGCCGTGCAAGGGGCGGCGGTACTGGAGGGGTTCCGGTTTACCTTCAACGCCGTGTGCAATTTTTTAATTCGCAACGATCTACTGGCGATGGTGGTGGGAATGGAGTACCACATCAGTCGACCAGACTATGACAGTTTCTCCAAACCGAATCACTATAAGGAATCCATGTACTTCCCTGGTTACATACTCGGCCGTATCAACCCTCAAACCAACCTCCCCGCGTCCATCACTCTTTTTTCTGCACCGGGGTTCTGCGGGATCAACAAGAACGGAGCCTGTATCGCGGTCACCTCTGAGAGTGGGCTAGACATTCATGAGATGAGGGCGTGCCGCGACCGGGCGTTGATCACCCCGGGCACCCAGGACCATGCCTTCTCCTGGGCACAGCCCATGATGGAACGTTGCATCACGGCACTTCTTGGTCAGATGGTGTTTGGGAGTCTTGCCTCGGAAGTAGAGGAGACTGAGGGGGGACGTGGACGAAGTGGTAGTGTGGAGAATCGTGTCAAGGAGGAAGAGCATCGCATGGCGTCCAAGATGAGACGAATGTGCCAATTGTTAAAGGCACACCACCTCCCGTTGCCGGAGGTACCGAAGCTGTGAGGAGGGAGGAAGTGGAATGGATATTGTATAATAATACTGTTAGGATAAGGATGCGGACACCTCAATTAGTGAAGTTTTTTTTTTTTTTACTAACTACTTCTACTTTTTATTTTATCCTTTACCTTTGGAGAGATAGGCGGTCATATTTTCCGTTCTTATCATAGTACCGGCTGGAATAGAGCTTTTTTTTTCCTTTTCCTTTGTACTCCTTTTTTTTTTCTTCTCCCTCTATTTCATTCTCTACGTTTAAATACTTCTTCTTAATAATAATAATAATAATAATAATAATAATGGTAAACACCCCCGAAAAAAATAAAAGGTGAGCAGTCGATAAATCAAATAACACAGCTCGTGTTTTTTTCCCTCCTTTCTTCTTTTACCTTTCATGTCCCGTCTTTTACCCCACTACACCAAAGGAAAGACCGCCTTTCTTTGTGTGGATCTTCAAAAGAACTTTGCCCCTCGCATCGCCAACTTTGCAAACTGTGTGTTTGTCGCCAATCAGTTCGCTGCGTTACACCAGGTGCTCCCCCAACACACCAAGTATATCGTAACGGAGCAGTACCCCAAAGGGTTGGGCTCCACTGTGCCTGAGATTCAGATCCCCCAAGGCTCCTTGGTGGTCGCCAAGACAAAGTTTTCCTGCCTGGTGCCGGAGGTGGTGGAGGCGATCCAGGAGGTGGACCAGGTGGTGATGTTCGGCATTGAGGGCCATGCCTGTGTGCTGCAGACCGCCGCGGAGCTGCTAGACCTCAAGAAGAAGGTGGTAGTTCCTATTGACGGCGTCGGATCGCAGAAAAAGACGGATCTGGAGGCCGCGCTGGCGCTGATGCGGACCTGGGGCCCAGACTGCTATGTCTCCTCCACCGAGTCTATTATTCTTCAACTCACGAAAGGGGCCTCGGATGAAAACTTCAAGAAAATTTCGAATATCCTCAAGAATCAACATCCGCAAGCGATTTGATCTTGTTCATGGATTTATATTTGATGAATTTTCCCCTTTTTTCCTTTTCTTCTTTTTTTTTTTTACTTCTTATTGATCGTATGCTTTCACAGCATTTCTTGCTGATGGAAAATTAAAACAAAACAAACAAACAAAAAAAAAAAGGTCACGGGGGAGTGACAATTACTCCGACAATAACTACACTGATGTATTAAATAATTTTTTTTCTTTTATCCTTCCCTTTTCTCTTTACCCCTTTTTGACTCTCGCAAAAAAAAGAAAAAAAGAAAAAGAAAGAAAGAAGAAGGCGTTTCTCTTTTGGCTCTTCTTGTTCTACTCCATTTTTTATTTTCGTTTTCTTCCGTGTGTTTGTGTGTAGTGTATAAGTGAAGAAACACACCTACCTGCCTACATATCTACACGTATATATATATATATATATATATATATATATAGATACAGTAATAGGACCAATAATGAGTAATTTTTCTTTACTCTCTCACCTAGGGGTGAGTGTAGATCCACAGCAGCAGGGCACCACCACCACCGCCCCCGCCGCTGCTGTCAACCGCTGTCGAGTGTGGTCTCCTACGCGACCACCGCCCACTAAGGAAGGTAAGGAACGTCACCGCCGTCCTCCCCCTCCTTCCTCTTCCTCTCGCGCCTCACGTCACGCCGACCCTGCCGGGGAGGTGCTGCTGGGGAAGACGGATGGAAAGGTAGTGGAGTACGTCGTGTATAACTCCAAAGTGCCATCGATTAACGCCATCAATAGACAAATGGCGGATCAGAAAAGGGAGGAGGAGCGGAAACAAAGAGAAGCAGAGTCTCGCGAGGCGCAGGAGGGGTATTTTCCGATAGGGAAAGAAGAAGACAAGCCGCGGAAGGACTTGCTAGCGTCTCTTTATCATAGCAACGCGGAACAGGCCAGACGAAAACGAGAGGAACAAGAAAGAGAAAAGAAAAGACGGGTGGAGGCGGAGAGGGCGGAGTGGATAAGGCAGTGGGAGGAGGGGAAGGCGAGGGAGGCCCAGGAGGCGGAACGACGGGCCCAGCTCAGACACCACCTCGATGAAGAAAACAAAAAGGCCGCGGAGGTGAAGCGGGCGGAGCGGATGGAAATCGAGAACGCCGCCCACTCCCCTGATGGTTGGGTGTTTTCACACAACGACGACGTGGACGAGCACCGTCGCCGACAACAGGAGACCAAAAAGGTTGCTTTAATTGAGGAGAATAAAAAGTTAGCCGAGGAAAAGCGGGAAGCGCGTCAAAGAGAATCCGAGGAGGAGAAGGAGTATCTCGCCCAGGTACAGAGAGAGGCGAGTCGTTTATTACGTGAGGAGGAGGAGGCAATGCAGCGAAGAAAAGAAAAGGCCAAGCAGTGGGAACAGGATTGGATTCACGAGGCGGCCGCACGAAAACAGCAGAAACAGCAGCAACAGCAGGAGAGGGAGGCGGAAGATGGGTTGGAGCTCTTCCCACTACCCGTGGAGGGAGCATCGTCACAGAAAAGGAAGGAGACGGAGGCCGTCCGAGAGGAGAACCGTCGGCTGGCGGAGGCGAGGCGGGAGAGGGAGCGACAGGAGCAGGAGGAGGAGGCACGCTACGCCAGGGAAACGGCGAAAAACGCGAGAGCCGCGCTGGAGCAAGAGGAAGCCGCTCTACAGGCAAAGCGAAGAGACAAACAAAAAGAGTTCTTGACAGCCCTTCAAAAAGCGGAGGAGGAGAGAAAACGACGATATCAGCCGCCGGAGGAGAATCTCTACAACACCACCGAGGGGCCTCTACTTCCAGAGTCTCCCCCCAAGAAGGAAAATGACGTGGCCTTTTATAAAGAGGTACAGGCAGAGGCAGATCGGCGACGAGAGGAGCGACGGAGACGAGAAGCACAACAGCGAGAAGAGGAAATGACGGCGCTGTCGAGGGCGATAGAGCGGCGTCAGAGGGAGGAAGCGAGGGAGCAAGAAACGAAAGAGGAGAGGAGAAGAGCGTTTCTGGCGGGTCTGGAGGAACAAAAGAAGCACAAGGCAACGCTATCCTCTCACCATAATACCGACACCCTAGTACCAGAGCCCCTTCCCCCACGAGAGGTGCTCTATCGATGTCCAGTCACTGGAGAGATTCTCCCTGCGAGCGCGTTTGATTTTAGAGGTCACGATAAATTATAAATGAGAAATGAGATTTTTTTTTTCTGTGTTGTCGCTCAATGGTTTTATTATCCAGAACGATGAACGGAACAACAACACCCTGTTACACTGTATTAGATCATTTTTTTTTATATATTTATATATACACGAGTTTTTACTCTTCTCATAGTCTTTCTGTAGGTGAGTACAGTATATATACTACGCAGGTGGTTCAGTAAAATAAGTACCGCTACAGGAACTTTCTTTCTCTCTTTTTTTTTTTTTGCGCTCTCCTTTACTACTACTACTACAATTGGATATAACAAAAACACAAATAAATAAATAAATAAAATAATAAACAGAAAAAGAAAAGAAAAGAAAGTTAATAATAGATAAATCTCCCCAATAATAATAATAGAGTCATGCAAACGGTGCTGCCCTACACGGTAAACCCGGAGCAGATGACGGCGTGTGAGCGCCTCAAGCTCGTCAACCCCAACTCCACGGCCACCACCGGTCCTTTCGTCAACACCCGTAAAAATAAATTAGTCGTGGGCGGTCTACTACACAATTGGGACCGCGACGCCGCGCAGTCCTTTCTTGGAGCGCCTCGCCGAGTACAGACGTGGGACCTTTTGTGGGGGGAATCGGAGTCTTACTGGGAGGAAAATGTCTCCCGCTGCGTCGGGCCGGAAGAGGTGGAGGACCTCCTCCCCGCCAAGTGGATCGGCTACCGACTCCACAGCGACGTCGATGAAACCCTTGCCAGGGTGTGCAAGCTGTGTACCGCGCTGGTGGACCGCTTCGTGCATCTTTCTCAGGGCGGGAATGCGAGTGGGTCGACGACGCGGTGGAGGCAGCATCAGGCGCTGTATGAACGGCTTGGGTCTGTGATGGAGCTGCTGGAGGCTTCCATTGGGGAAGCGGTGCCGATATTACGACTCAAGGACCCTGAGTTCCTACGACGGTGCTGGGGTGAGCTAGAGGAGGAGGAGAGGATGGAGATTGTTTCGGCGCTGGGATCGGAACAAAACAGCGACTTTTATTAGAGAGAAAATAACAAAAATAAAAGTAAATAAATAAAAAGAGAATACCAAAGACAGAAATAGAGAGGAAAATAAATAAATAAATAAAAAACCCTGTTTTTTACTTGATAGATTGTTATTTTAGATAAATATGAAATATATATATATATGTATTTTTTTTTCCTGTTGTGATTATTTGTTTGAATTCCTTTAAATTATGATAAAAAAAAAAAAGAACAGTGAATTTATAACCATCGTCGGAAACAATGTCATCTTTTGTTCCAATACTCTTTTTTTATTTTATTTTTAATAAGCAAATAGAGAGAGAGCAAAAAAAAAAAAAAGGAAATAATAATAAAAAATAAAAATAAAAAAATAGGCCCCTATTTCAAGATTTTTTTTTTTTATTATTATCTCCTTTTTTTATTTCTACTTGTTTTGATTTCAAGTTTAGAATATAATATAAAATAAAATAAAAATGCGTCGGTGTTCGTTATTCTTTCTCTCCTTTGAACGACTTCTCTGTGGATCGGAGTATCATATCCAGAATACTTTTCCGAACCCTGATGTTCAGAGGGATTTACTGTCGGTGTGGCAATCCTTAGGAGGAAGTGAAGCGACGGACGCTCCACCACCTCCCCCCTTAGCGCTCCACATGACCTCCACCATGATACAAAACCACCGCGTGAAGGACGCCTTAACGGTATTGACCACCCATCCCCAAAAGAACGAACTCGTCCGCTCCCTCTGCCAACACATTGAAGCACATAAAACACTCTACTCGTTTGAAGCCCTTCGTGAAACCTTTGAATTGGCGAGGGTATCCAAGGTGCTCCCTTGTGAGGCGCTGCTCCGTCTGCTGGGAGCGTTCTGCGACGGGAATGAGAGAGTCTCTGATCATCAGAGAGAGGAGGTGCGGGCGTTAGTGCTGCAGGAGATCACCTTTAAGCCTTTCGTCACCCCCACCCTCTTCGCTACACTCTGTCAGCTGAGCGCACCTACCGAGTCTCACCTAGAGGAGGTGCTTCAGGTGCTGGAGTGGGTGCAGAAGGGTGGCGTGTGGATCGACCCCAGCGACTTTATTCACGTCTTACGGCTGTGCCGGCGGTGTCAGAGGGAGGCGACGGTGGGGGAGCTGTGGGGTTGGATGCAACACACATCGGCCGCTTGGGAGAGGGAGACCGCTTCTTTAGCGTTAGTGTGTCTGTGTCAAGGGGAGAAGTCTACAGCGGCGGCGGTGGACTGCGTGAAGGCGATGACCGCCGTGCACCTCGCTCCCACCCGAGAGGCACAGATAGCATTCCTCCGGCTGCTCCAGGCCCAGGAGGCGGTGAACACCGACGACGTGCACCAGCTCCTCGCCCTGTGGTATCCTTCCTCGACCCCCCTCTGGACCCGGGAGAACTGGGAGGTGGGGAGGGAGGCGCTGAGGGTCCTCGCACGGTGGAGCCACAAGAAGGTCATGATGGACTTGCTAGAGGCGCTGCACCGCTCGGAGGACTTGCGGTACCAGGACTGGGCGGAGGAGGTCCCGGCGCCTGTCTTCACGGCGCTCCTTCACCGAAATGTCATCCAAGAGGCGGTGGCCCACGATCTTTGTTTTAGGTACCCTCTGAGCCATCCACGACTGGCGGTACACCCCGAGTGGATCGGCATTATAGTACTGTATAGTTACCATACGAAGCAAGGGGTGCTCGAGTCGCTGCAGCAACATTCCCTCACTCTCGAGGACTTCAACACGCTTTGCAAGTTTGTTACCGAGGAGGGGATGTGGTTAACGGCGACGGAGAAGTTGGAAATTTTACGAAAACTGTCGTTGACGTTTCATCACCCAATCCCGAAGGAAGTGGAGTCGTGGTTAGACCTGTTGGGAAGTATGAATAAATAATTAAATGAAACTGCAGAAAAAATGAAAAAAAAAAGGGTCGGAGGAGATAAAAATATATTTCCATCACCGTTAATCCTACTTTTTTTTTTATTTTATTTCTTGTAGTGTCACTTTTTGTGTAGGAGATGCATTAGATCGATATATGGTACATACGAAGCTCTAGGAATATTCTTATTTTTCTCTTTTCCTCTTTCTCTTTTTCGATGATAACCTTTATTGCACAAGTTCAAATATAAATACAATAAATAAATAAATAAACATATAAAAATAAAATGTCAATTCCAGCTACCGTCAAGTCATTTGGACTGCTGTGCACACAGGTCAGTAATGAGCCCAGTCTAACAATTAAGGTGGAAATCATCCAGGGGTTCGTGTCTCGATTCTCTGGCGACCTCTTGACACTGGTGAAGCTGTTACTGCCCAAGTACGCCAACCGTGTATACAACGCTAAGGAAAAGCAGCTACTCCGTGCCTTGTCGGTCTTGCTGGGAAAAGAAGAGGAAACATTAAAGGCGGAGTGGAACCGAAATGGGTGTGTGGCGGAGACGGCAGAGAAGTATTTTAAACCGACCACCGCCGTCGATGCCTCGGGGTGGTGCTCGATGGACCTTCAGACGTTTGATAAGTATCTGGACCGGATGGCGGCCGCCTCTACCGAGACGAGCCGTATCGATGTCCTTCGGGATTTCTTCACCGTCGCCTGTTCGAGAACGGTCTATTTATTTTTCAGAGAGTTGAAGCAGGATATGCGGCTAGGAGCGGGTCTGCGGATTGTGCTGTCTGGGGTGCATCCTAACGCGTATTCCATCTTTCAGCACACCGCCAGCCTGGAGCAGGTGGTGGAGCAGATTGAAAAGGGGAAGGCGATGGCCAAGGAGGGCGGCACGGCGCCGGCAGGGGCTACAGGCCGTGCAGGAGGAGGAGGAGGAGTCTCGGCTCGTATTCAACTGGGCGTCCCTCTCGCTCCCATGCTCGCGGCACCCTCCAAGTCGGTCGATTATGTACTCAGTAAGTGCCCTAACGGTGCCTTCTCCGAGGTCAAGTACGACGGCGAACGGATTCAAATCCATAAAAACAAAGACCATTTGCAGTTTTTCGCGCGGTCACTGAAGCCGATGCAGCCCAGCAAGTACGCTGGGTTAGAATCGTATCTAAAGGAGGCGATCCAGGCAGAGACGTGCATCCTGGATGGAGAGATTCTGATGGTGGATATAAAAACCTCCATCCCTTTACCATTCGGTACACTAGGGTCGCATCGACGGAATCAGTTTCAAACCGCCTGTCCTTGCGTCTTCTTGTTTGACATTCTCTACAAGGACGGGCAGGCGCTGCTACAGATCCCACTGGAGGAGCGAAGAGAAAAGATGAAGCAGTCCGTCAAGTTTATTCGCAATCGGGTGATGTTCTCTGAACTGTGCTTGATCAAGGGCGACATAATGCAGCGTCGGGTGACCCTGCAGAAGCACCTCAATCGCGCGATCGCGGAGGGTTTGGAGGGGCTGGTGATAAAGGATATCAAAGGCCGCTACGAGCCCCGGGCACGACACTGGGTGAAGCTCAAGAAGGACTACCTCGAAGGACTGGCGGACTCTGCCGACCTTCTCGTGCTGGGGGCGTGGTACGGCAGTGGTAGTAAAGGCGGTCAGCTGTCCACCTTTTTGATGGGCTGCGTGGATACCTCCATCCCTGTCAGTGACCCAGGACGGTTCAAGACGGTCTGCAAAGTAGGCAATGGACTCTCCGACACTTCCATCTCCATTCTGTCCAAAAAGTATATGGAGACGATGCGGCCGATGAAGCCAGGGGTGGCCCCGTGGCTGCACTGCGCCAACCTGCATACCCCGGACATGGTACTCAAGGATGTTAACACGGCGGATGTGATGGAGGTGATTGGGGCCGAGTTTTCCATCACCAAACATCACACCTCCGGCGTCTCGATTCGATTTCCGCGCATTTTGCGAATCCGACAGGACAAGACGGTGGATACGGCGACCTCCTGTCAGGAACTACTGCAGCTGTTTCAGTCTTCGAAGGAGAAGGCGTCCTCGGCGGGCGTGTCGGACTCGTTAGAGCTCGTCGACAGCTATGCGGTACTCGACGACCCGGAGGCTTCCAACCCTCCTGTCACTGCCGACCCCACGGAGGGTCCTTCTACCTCCACTACGACGACTACGACGACGACAAAAACAACCGCCCCAACTCGCGATTTCCCTCCTCTCGACCCCTTTTCCTACGTCCAGTGTGGCGATATAACCGACCCAGAGGTGCCTCCCTCCGCTAACGTCGTCCTCGCGCACAGTGTCGCCCAGGGAGGGCAGTGGTCCACCCGCGGGGTGATGGGCCACATGGCCAGAAAGTTTGGCCCAGAGGCGCAGAAGGCGTACGATCAAAGTATAGCCGATCGGCAGGTGGGGGACGTGATTGTCACCGAGGTGGGTCCTGCCTCACGGGAGGGGAGAGTGTACGTGGCCTCCCTCATTGCCCAGCTCCCATCGGCACCGAAACAGATCCCAGCGATGGACAATAAAGCGTTGGAGAAGTGTCTGCGTCATTGTATCGACTTTTGCGAGCGGCAGTCCGCCTCGCTGCACTTTGTGATGCCTTTACCAGGTACACAGATGGACTGGTCGGTGGTGGAGCCGGCAGTGAAGCGCTACGCCGCCAGCAAGACGGTCCCTGTAGTCATTTACGGTCCTGACCCCCACGCCAAGGAAAAGACGGTGGGAGAGAAGCGACCTCGCTCAGAGTCTGCCCCGCGCGCCTCTTCCCCACCGCCATCGACCACCACGGCCCCTTCCACCGCCCCCACTGACTTCTTCACCGCCCCTCGAGGGGAGTCGCTCTTCTCCTCTCTCCGGGCGCAGATCGTTATGCCCTACAACGGCACTTCTGTCGAAACCGCGGAACTCATCACCGGCCGCGGCGGGGAGGTGGTCAGCGTGTCGCCTCAGTTCAATGCACCGATAAAGTGTGACGTGGTAGTAGTGGACGGTGGGGGTCCTTCTTCGTCTGCGTCCTTCTCTTCTCCTACCCCAGTGGTGTGCAAGGAGTGGGTGGAGGACTGTGTGCGGTTCGACACGGTGATGGATCCACGGACCTACCACCCCTCTCACCGTGCGGTGCTGCGAGGCTGCACCGTCTGCCTTCCCCCACAGGAGCCATTGCGAGAGGAGTGGGAGAGGACGGCGGTGCTGCTGGGAGCGACCGTCACTGCCACTCCTACCAAGAACACACTGGTCCTTTCCTCGGATCCGTTACATCGACTGGAGGCGGATCGTGAGGCGCTGGTGCACCCTCGGTGGTTGTTGGACTGTGCGATAGCGCAAAAGGCTCTTTCTACAAAACAGTATGGACGATCGACGATGATGACGTCGGACGAGAAGGAGGAGGAGGGGGAGGGAAGCGACTGCAGCACTGAGTTGTTTTTTGGTGAAGGGGAGGAGGAAAAGGAAGCGCAGTAATACAAGAGCAGCATGAAGAATACGAATAATAGTAGTAATACTACTGTATAAATATGTATGGGGAACTCTTCTTCTCTTTTGGTGGTCACTTATTCTCATTTTTTGGTTTTCAAATTCTTTAATGATGTAAACGTGTCATTATAGTTGTTTTCACAATTTTTTCTTCGTTTATTTTCCAAACAGATTGTTCTTTTTTTTTTTTTTTGGCTTGACGTTTTTGATAGAAGCGAAACTGTTTTTTTTTTTTATTTCCTTTTTTTTTTCTGTTTTATTTGTTGAAATAGTCTGATGAAAAAGTGCTCACCCCTCTTCCTCCCTTCTAATATTCTTCCACTCCTTTTCTTTTCCTTTATCCCCACCTCATACACAACAAAAATTAATAAATTAATTAATCAATAAATAGTAGAATAGAATAAAAATAAAAGAAGAAAGAGTATTGTCAATTTTTACAGAGACTTTCCTCCTTTCACTTTACTTCTTTTTTTTCCTTTTTAGGTTTTCCTCCTCTCTTTCATTCATCCATACCAGTCACAACGGTATACACTTTTGTATACATTATATCTCTTTAGATCCATTCTCCGTTGGTTTGTTTTCCTCCCTTTTCCCTGTCCTATAAGACGAGCAAATTAAAAGTAATAAATAAAAAATAAATAAATACCATAATAATAAAGATGGCACAGGCGGACGAGCCACCTTCTCTTAGTCTCCTCAAGGAGTTGCAACTGTTCCGTACGACGGTGGTTCAGTTCCTCGACTGGAAAAACTTTGAAGATGTGATCAAAGGGTGCTATGTAAGGGTGTTGTTAGAGATGCGAAACGGTGAGGATCGCGATAAGTATTACATCGCCTGTGTAAAGTCGGCGAAGAAGGGCAGTTTTTACTCTGGTTTCTCCGCCGATGGCGCCAAGACCGACTGGCACATCATTGTAGAGCTTCCTTATTGTTTTAAATCTTCCCAAACCGGCAACGTCGTCCAGTTAAACTCCATCTCCAACACCCCTTTTCAGCAGAGTGAGTACCAGAGCTGGGTGGATATGGCGAGAGCGGCCAAACAGCAGTTCCCTGGACACTCGCAGCTGATGTTTCGTCTAGGGATGTTAATTGAGCAAAAGAAGCAGTCCCTTGCCTTTGAACCGCGGCGGCGGAGGGCGGGGGAGGATCCCAAGGAGGCGGAGGCGAGAGAAGCTCGACTGAACGAGATGAGAGAAACGATTAAAAAAGATATTTTAAAAACCCACGCTCAAATGCCGTTGGTGACGACGTTAAAGTTGAAGAAAACGGAGGAATTGCAAGAGATTGAGAGAGAAATGCTCGATTTGATGACCAACATTCGGGTGATTATTAACGAAAGAGCAAAGTGCATGGTGTGTAGGAACCGAATTTGTACGGAGATTTGTTACCCGTGTAAGCATCAAGTGCTCTGTTGCGATTGTGCACGCACGATAGCTGGCAAGTGCCCCGTCCCTGGCTGTGACATACCAGTTGAAAAAGTGTTTGAACCGTTCACCTCGCGGTAACTGTTTTTTATTTTGTAAAACAATTCTCTCTTTTATGTTTTTTTTTTCCGTTTCTTTACCTTTTTCGTCTTTCTATCGAGAGCGTTTTTCCTTCACACGGTAAGTAAAATGACGTAGAAGAAAGATAAATAAATCACGTACCGAGAGACAGAGTATGAGAGAGAGAGTTAGAGTGACATGGATGATATAAATCTATGTTTTTTTTCTTTTTTTTTTTTCAAGAGAAAATTCATTTCTTCTGTGTACATTCAGAACGCAACTATAATAATAGTAATAATAATTAGAAGAATGAAAGACATTTTTATATTTTTATTCGTATTATTCTTTATTTTTACTAAAATTCACTTCAAAGAAACAAATCTTTTTTTATTTTTTGTTTACCTTTACTTATTTGGAGTCTACCTGATGCAGCCTAAAAACTATTATCCTCTTCATCTCTTCTCTTTCCCTCTTATTCGCTAATCCTTCACAATAATGAAAATAATAAAAATAGAAAAGTTAGTAAAGAAGTGGTTTTCACTTTTTTTCCTTTTTTTTTATTTTATAGGTTTTCAATAGAAATCACACCCACATCCTTTTTTTTTCTTCTTTTTTCATTAATGTCTTCCTCCTTCTTTACTATTCCCCCTAAAGAGGAATGGGCACCATTAGATAAAGTAAAACACTGTGCGGTGTGCGGCCGTGGGTTCGAGCGACGCGGCCAACACTGCCCCGGCTGTGGTCGTGCGTGCTGCCCTTCCTGTCTGTGCCGGACTGCCACCCTCCCCGGCCACATGGACGCCACCCCCACAGCGGTCTGCGAGGCCTGTTACGTCAAGGTACAGCGGGTGTATGAAGAGGTGGATAGTGTTTTACTGCGATGCACGGTACTCGAGCAGACGCTGAATGAGCAGTGTGTGCGGTCGGAGGAACTGATAGCGGAGTCGAGGGAGCTGCGACTGGCCAATGATTCTTTACGAGAGGAGAAGACGCAGCTGGAGGGGAAGGTGAAGCGACTGGAGGTGGAGCTGGAGGTGGCGGCGGCGAAGGCGTCGTTGGCCTCGCATACCGCTGCTGCTGCTACCCCTCCGCCGGAGCCCGAGGAGGTGTCGATCGATCCCACCACCTTGACCCCAGAGGAAGAAAAGGAAATGACGGCGTTGGAGAAGAAAAAGAAACTGTTAGATATTCGCGAATCCACCCTGCAGGAATCACTGAAAAAAGTGTCCAAGGATGCCGCTAAATTAGTTTCTCAGCGTAATGCGCTCCTGGAACAGGAAAAGAATCTTCAGGAAACCCTCACGACTGATTTTGTGAACTTTTTCGAGAAGGAAAGGGATCGGATGGAGAAGCTTTTTTTCGCCCAGATATCGACCATGGCTTCCAACTTTACTCGTCTCGTCAAGGAGCAACGACTGTTCTCTTCACCAGAGAAACAACACTATGAAAAAGAACTCGCCGCCATACGAAAAGAGTTTGAGGAAAAGATGAGAGACCTCAATGCCAAGAGCGATCGGGTGGAGGAGTTGGAGAAGGCGGTGGAGGACTTACAGTCGGTGAACACTAGTCTCTGCCGGACAGAGCCCTCCACGCCCATCCCAACATCCAATTCATTCGAAACCGAAATCGACCAACTACGAACCGACCTTCAAAAACAGTTAACCGAGTGTCAGCAAGAGTGGGCGTTGGAGAGGAGGGCGATGACGATGGAGCTGCAGGAGGCGCAACACGCTCTCGCGCAAGAAGTAGAACGAGTCTCTCAGCTCAAACTTGAGCTACAGTCGAGCAAGGAGCAGCGACGTCAGAGGGAGGCACAACTCACGGAGGAGCTGGAGCTCACCAAGGAGACCGCGGCCAAAGAGCTAGCTCACGTAAAGCAACAACAAGAAGCGGCTGTAGCCGACCTAAACCGCCGTCATGAAGAGGAAAAGTCAAAGGAGCGGGAGGAACAAAAACGTCAGTTTGACGTGATGTTAGAAGAGGAAAAGAAGAAACTTCAGGCGAGTGTAGACGCTACTGCTGCTGCTGCTGCTGCTAAGAAGGAGGAGGAGGAGGAGGCAAAGATACCCACCCCCGTCCGCTCTCCCCCACCAGAGGCCACCACACCCGAAACCAACTCCCGTAAAGAACTCAAACGCATGGAGGCACAGCTAAAAGAAAACATTCTCTTCTCCATGGGACAGAAACGAACGATAACGGCTCTGCAGGCCGAGATTGAAACCCTCAAGGCGAGTAACAGTAGACTGCAAAATGATGTGAAGGCCTCACGCCGACGTAGCTCGGTGATGGTAACGGCGCCCTCTAGGGAGAGGGAGGCTGCCCCTGCTGCCCCAGCCGTGGCAGTCGACCTGGAGCCCTTCTGGAAGTGGTATCGTCAACGGCTAGGACTGCTAGAGGAGTACACCTCCCGTCGCTCTCTCCTCACCCTCGAGGAGCCAATGGCGGTGGTGAGAGTGACCCTGCAGACGATCGCGGAGGAGGTGGAGACCCACCGGCAGGCGAGCCACCGTCAAGCGATATCGCTCGAGCGAACCACCAGCACGATGAAAATGCTACAGGAAGACTTCAAGATAAAAGACGAGCAGCTGAAGGAAAGGGAACGAGAGACGGCACGCAAAGAGGCACAACTGAAAGAAATGGAACAGTTATTACTACAGAAAAAAACCCATATCATGCAGGCAGCACAGAATTTAAGAGAGGTTTCAGTGCGACTGAGAGAGCAGGAGAAATCCCTAGAGCGCTAGCACCAACAGACACAATAATAATAATAATAATAAAAATAGAAATCTACGTATGCTCCTCTCCATCCATTGTGTATGAGTACGTGACTTTTACACTTGTATCATTACATCTCTCTCTTCCCCCTTTTTTTTGTTTGCTCTTTTTCGTTTACAATGCGTTGTGTTGGAGGAAAGTAGGAGAGATTGACAGTACTGTTTACGAAACCGTTGATCACTGTTCTTTTTTTTAAAAAAAAAAAGTGTGAGTTTTCCACGTGTACATTGTTTTTGTTTTTTTCCAATTCTTTTTTTTTTTTGTGAATCACTAGGTTTGTGTTTGAATGAGGTGGGCCTTCACTCCAATGTGTTTTGTTTTCTATAATACATCTTCTCTCTTTTTCAACAGTTTTTCTTTTTCTTTTCATACATACATATATATAGTTATTGTTTTTTTTTCTCTTTTTTTACCTTTTTTTTTTGTGATCATAACTATATATACACTTAGAGCAAAAAGCAACAAAGAAAAGAAGAAAGAAAAGAGGCAAATAAACGCATTTTCAATCATCACCAAATAGAGTGACTTACCCCCTTCTATTATTATTATTATTATTATTTTTACCATATTTAGAGCACCAATAAAAACAAAATAATAACAATAATAATAGTAGTCATAAAATAATGACCGATTTCGGTCGTACGGCGATTGATATTTTACGTTCCGCCGAGAATATGTTGTCCGGTAAGAGTTATCCCACTAACCGTTATCCCTCTACGGCGACGGCCGCCGCATCGCGCGTCAAGGAGAGTCATTCCATTGTCAGTTCCAACAGCAATAGCAGCAGAGATGAGGACACTCTGATGGAGCTCGCCCGTCAGCTACACGTTGCAGTGACAGAGATTGGCAATTTGCGAGCGGAGCTGTCGGCAGAAAAAGAAAGTCGTAGTCAGACGTTTCTTTCGTTAGGAAAGCGATGGAGGGAGGAGGTGCTGGTGGAAGTGCGCAGCGGGGATCATCAACTACGACGAGACTTTGCCGAGTTAGAAGCCCATCTCGGCGGGAATCTAAAACAAGAACTGTCCACCCTTGCCGTCCTTCGTCGGCAGGTGGAGGACTTGCAAAGGATCGCCAAGTTAAAAGACAGCACGGCGTTTGAACACCGGGAACAGGTGCAGGAGGAGCTGGACGGGTTGCAGAGGCGGGTGGAGGCGGCCACCGCACAGTGCTCCTCCGTACTTCTCGAATGTACGCAGCAGCTGGAGCGGGAGAAATCCTCCCTTCATCACCGCCTCGATGCCGAGCTGCTTCGTTACGTCGACTTGCATCAAGAAGGACAGCGGTCGCAGCAGCAGACAAGGGCGTATGTGAAGGAGCAAATGACCGAGTTCGCGGCTCGCCTCAGAGACATGGTGGACGACGCCTGGAAGACCAGTGCCACCTCCCTGGAAAAAGCCCTACGCGATCCTATCGAGGCCCTGGACACCGAGGTACGGCAGGTAAAGTCGGCGATACGTCGGTTAGAAGAGAGTATGGAGGACACGATGCGCTCCTTCCAGTCCGAGATGCGGCTGCAGAGCGCGGACCTCAAGGAGCGGGTGATGGCGCTAGAGTCCCGGGAGGCGGTGGCACAGTCCCGGGTCGACCGTGCAGAGCGGAAGGCGGACGCCGCCCACGATTCAGTGAGTCGGATGGACGGCGCGATACAGTCGGTGAAGGAGATGACCGACAGGGCGTGGAGCGCGGCACAGCAGTCCCAGGAGCGGTGCCAGCGGGTGGAGGAACTCCTCACCGACCGCGACAGCCGTTTGATTCATGTCGAGATGGCGCTACAGTCCATCTCCTCGGCAGAACAGCTCAAGGCGGAGGTGGAGGCGTCTAAGCGTGCGGTGGCACGTATCGAAGGACGGGTGGACGCGGTGCGAGTGACGTGCGAACGAGGAGAGTCCCTCGCGGAGCAAAACGCCCGTCAGATGGATACGGTGATGGAAAGCGTTTCTAAAGTGGAGAAGACCGCCTCTGTGCTCCAGCAGTCCAATAAAGCGATGGAGGAAAAAGTGGAGGAGTGTAAGAAACGTGTGTCGCTCGTCGAGGACGCGAGGGAGGCACTGGAGGAGGCGGAGGAGCGGCGGGGTTTAGTCTGCGACCGTCTAGAGCAGCGCTGTCTCAGTAACGAGAGTACTTGTAGGGTACTGAACGAAAAGGTGACCCAGACGGCCCGTGACTTGCAGCAGGCCCAACAGAGTATAAGCATACGGGTAGAGGCCGCGCATGAGCTCGCCTCTCGGTGCGACACGGTCAGCGCCGGCGCCAAGACGGAGGTGGACCGACTGGAGCGACGCGTGTTGAAGATAGAATCCCACTGTACGGACTTGGACGTACAGTGTAGTGCCGCCAAGGCGGAGGTGGCGGAGTGCACCCGCGAGGTAGAAGCCGTCCAGCGACGGTTGCAACAGTCTCAAGGATGGCAGCAGTCCCGCGAGGACCGCATGGAGTTAAAGCTAGGTGCCTTGGAGCAGCTCGAGGTGGCCGTACACGGCATGGAGGACCGCGTAGCAGAGCGGCTCAACGCCCTGTCCGAGTCCTTCACTCAGCAAGTAGAGGCGGTATCGAACAAGTGCAATGAGGTTGATGAGAGAGTGCCTCACAATATAGAGAAGCGGTTTATTCACCAATTCAATGAGCTACAGCGAAAGTTGAAGGAGATATTAAGCGAACAGGCCAGCTCCACCCGCCACCGCTCCGAGGCCATTGAAAACACCCTCGCCGGGGTCCGTAAAGATCAGGAAAGTGGACAGCAGCTACTCTCCCAGACGGTGGAGCACTTGGAGAGCGTCGACAGAGAGGTCAAATCGCTGGAAAGTCAGATTGAAAACATTCTACAGCGTATCGCTTCATTGCCAACCGCCAGTCCTATCCCAGCAGCGGTGGTCGAGGAGCACTCCCGTCGTCTGGAAGGGTGTGAGGCGGTGGTTAAGCGCCTTCAGAGTGAACTGAGCGAGTGTCAGAGCCAACAGCGACTGCAGGAGTCGGAGCTCAGCGCCCGCATGGAGAAGGAAGTAGAATTACTGCAACAGCGTATTAGCGCGGTAGGCTCCGGCGCCTCTGCCGCCAAGCAGGACACCACCCCAGCCGACACCTCTAGCACTCTCATAGCAACAGGCCAGCCCTCCTCCTCCCCGTCCGCCCGCTCCCCTGCCGAAGAAAAGGAAAAAGAAAAGGAAAGTAAAAAGAGTGTTGCTGCCCCCGAGCAGAAGCCGCCGGTGGTCCCTACTACCACCACTACTACCAGCAGCGCCTCGCGGGGGAGCAGCGAGGACGTCCCTCGAGGTATTAATCTCAGTGCGGTTTCCTCCGTGCACGCCCCTGAGCACCAGTGGATCAGTCACCACGACTCTGCAGGCAACAGTCAGCACCACATGGTGCCGTCGGTCGATGTCAGCGCGGCGTTAGGGTCCAACACGAGTGGGCAGGCGACTGTGATTCAAAAGTTTACCGCCTTTGATGACGATAGTGACACCGACACGACAACGGCGGCCTCCACGCCACCGCCCGGCGCAAGAGCCAGAGCAGCAGCAGCAGCAGCCAGCAGGAGGGAGGGGGAGGAGCACACGGAGGATGTCTCCACCGAGTTAACGCTGACGGAAGCGACGACCGCCGAGTCTCACACCCCCGCCGCCTCAAACACCTCTCAACGGCGGACGATGCGACGACCACCACAGCGAAAGCGCAGTACTCTAAAGATGGCTACGCCTTGGGCAGAGAGAGAGTCCAGCAGTGAAGCCACCACACCCGCGGATACTACTCACCCCGACCCCGACCACGACGATGAAGAAGCGGAAGAAGAAAAAGAAGAAGAGGAAGAGGTAACAAATGTGGAGGAGGAAGAGGAGGAGGAGGAAGAGGGTGGGGAGGGCGTACGGGAAGGAGAAGAGGCAGAAGAAGTCTCCCAAAGTGAAGAAGAAGAGGTAGAAGAAGAAGAGGAGGAGGAGACTGCTAGAGAAGTGAGCCCTGCTGAAGAACACAACATTTCCGTCTTCTCCGATACATTACCAGTCGCCCCTCGCCGACAGCCGATCAACTGGGATGACGACGACGACGACGACGAAGAGGAAGAAACAGAAGACAATAATAATAATAATAATAATAACAACAATAATAATATACCTAGTCATGGGGGAGGGAAGGAGGAGGCAGCAGTGGAGGGGGCCGCCGAGGACGCGGTGCAGCCCTTCGACGAGGATGCAGTCGTCCCTCTTCAACTAGAACCACGCGACACGCTTCGCTCCCCTACCCCTTCCCGTCCACCGCTTCGCTCCCCTACCCCACGTAAAACATTTGTAGACGATCACGACGACGACGATCCACTCAAGAATGAACAAGTCCCCGAGCATGGTCGAGCGACCACCTCTTCCAGCTCTGGCGGCAGTGAGCCCGCCCAGCCTTCTACCCGTTCGAAGCGTTACACCGACTTTGACGACTCAGACGACGACGACGACGATGCGTAAATAAAATAAAATAAAGTAAAAAGGAAAATAAAAAAAAGAAAAATAATAATAAAATAAAAAACCATTTGGATTGCTGTGCGGGGGGTTTTACTTTTTTTCGTTTTATTTATTACGTGCTTAATTAATTAATTAATTACTACTGTTATTTTTTTTTTTTGGAAAATAAGATAATTAGAGTGAAATAAAAATTAATAATTAATTAAAATAAATAAATAAATAATAATAATAATCAGGATTTCGTCCATCGGTAGGCGACGTACTGTTAGTAGCAAATGTAGAAGTACCCATCGACAAAAAAGGTTTTCAATTTTTTTATTTTCTTTTTTTCCTTTTTTTTTTTTTGCTAGATTCTTTTTTTTTTTTTGTTTCACTATTTATATTCTCATAGAATACGTTTATACATTCGTAACCATTATTTTTGAATTTTTTTTTTCCTTTTGTTAAACAACAGCAACAACATTCTATTAATACTAATAACAATAATAACAATATACAAACTTGTATTTTAATCACCCTTTTCTCTCTCTTTTTCCTCTTTCTCTTTTTTTTTTTAAAAAGATCACTCGTGTTTGATTAAAATAAAGAAAATATAATAATTCAAAAATAAAATAAAATAATTAATAATAATACTAAAATATATTAATTATAGTAGCGTTTAGCACTAGTCACACAGAAACAAAAAACAACCACAACAATTTTTTTTTTAGATTCAAGTAAACATGAATAAAAACTCCACTCATGTCGATCCACAAGAAGATCTCCCTGTAACCGATAAAAATGACAATAATAATAATAATAATATTAATAACCATAATAATAATAATAATGAAAGCAAAGAGGAGAAAATAATCATCACCACTACTATAAATTGTCTTTTTTTGGGTCGAAATTGTGTAGAGAAAGTACAGTGGAATTCACTTTCCCTCACCGAACTACCTTGTGTGCATCTTCTTTGTGAAGAAGAAGAAAATAATAATAATAATAATAATAATAATAGGTTGGTACAGGAACACGCCACGGCAAATACACTCTTGTACACTTCCTGTCGGAATCTTAGCCTTCGAGAGAATCAGTTAGAAACGTTTATCACCGACCCCTCTCGCCATAATCATAATAATAATAATAATAATAATAATAATTCTCTTCCACGGCCGATTGAATTAAATCGTTTGGAGTGTTTATCTTTTTTAGACGTCACGTATAATAAATTAACTTCACTAAAAGGATTAGAAAATTTACCGCATTTAAAGTCTTTACGGGTGGGACATAATCGTTTAGCCTCTCTCTCCCCACTCTGGGATATACCAGAGTTAAATAATAATAATAATAATAATAATAATAATAATAATAATAATAAATCCATTGTGCTTCGGCTCGAGGTGTTGGATGCCTCGTACAACAACTTGGAGCGTTATATCACCAAAGAAGAATACAGAAGTCTCCTCCGTCTTCATAATAATAATCATAATAATAATAAAAAAGAAGAAGAATTATTATTTCCTCTTCGTGTATTAAATATAAGTCACAATCGTATTGCTGAATTTATTATCCCAAAGTGTTTTTCTCAATTGGAAATACTAAACGCCCGTCATAACACTATTCTTGAGCTTGAATCAGTAGAAGACGACAATAATAATAATAATAATGTATTATTTCCGCTTCAGGAAGAATTTAGTAAGCTCTGTATGTTGGACTTCTATCACAATCCACTCTCTCGTCACTGTATAAAACAGTTAAAACAATCGGTCCTTAGTTATACCCAACCCCCTCCCTCGGATAATAATAATAATAATAATAATAATAAAATAAAAGGAACTGTTTTTACGCTGAAAATACCGGATGATGAAATGACGGAAGAAGAAGAAGATGAAGCAGCACCAGTACCACCTCCGTTGGAGGTGGTGAATAATAATAATAATAATAATAATAATAGTATTAATGAAGAAGAGGAAGAAGAGGAGGGCTCCAGTTATGCGAACAGTAGTAACATGGAAGAAAGCGAATCGGATGAAGAAAACAATAAAGAAGTAGAAAAAGTAGAAGAAAAAGAAAATAATAATAGTAATAATAATAACACCCCTCCTCGACAACAAAGTATTGCTTCTTCTATACATAATAATAATAATAAAGATAAAGACGAAGAAGAAGAGGAAGAAAAAAGTGAGGAGGAAGATAATAATAATGATAATAATAATGATAATGAAGATAATTTAAATCAATCCGCAAAGAAAGTTCGTATCCTTACGCCTAGAACCACAGTTACATACACTACTGAAAAATCCCCTTCGATAAATAACAATAATAATAATAATAATAATAATTTAAATAATAATTCGACTACTTATCACTGTACTATAAAACAAAAACAGAAGAAAAATAAGTCTCCCAGTCCAAAACGGACGAATAAACAAAGTCCTAAAAAAGGAAATAATAATAATAATAATAATTTAAATAATAATAATACAATTTCTGCGAAAACGCCAAAAGGAATAGTGAAGAAATCGCCTCCGCCGGTCACTGAAATACCGAAATCAAATAATAATAATATTAATTTAAATAATAATAATATTAATTTAAATAATAATAATAATAATAATACAATGCCAATCATAGATGACGGAGTGGAACAGTTAAAAGAAAATGAATATATTATAAATATTACGAAATGTTTTCAGCATTTTTTACACTCACTTCAAGAAATAATCTTAAACAGTAATAATAATAATAATAATAATAATAATAATAATAATAATGTGAATGAAAATAATAATAGTAATAATAATAATAGTTATGAAAAAATAATGAATAATTGGTTAGAAAATTCTTCTTTTTATTGGTTTAACAAGATACCAAAACTTCCGTTAATATTTAAAGAAGAGAGTCTTTTTTATCCTAACGCTCCTGCTAGAATTATACTGTATAATATACAGCTTGATGATGCTGATAATAATAATAATAATAAGAATTATTTAAATCGAGGTGGACTGCATCGGTTATTTTTATTTCATCTACTAAGATCGATTCAACTTTCCAAAGAAAATATGTTATCGCGAGCGCTAAAGCGGGTGGAAGAAAAGAATTTAAATAATAACAATAATAATAATAATAATAATAGTAATAATATGGAGAAGAAGCAGACGACGCTTGCCGCACCTCTTCTTCCACGAGACTTGATTAATAATAATAATAACAATAATAATAATAATAATAATAATAATAACAATATTTCTATTTCGTTTCCTATTATAGTACACCATTTATTTACTCTAGACAATCATAACTATCATGAAGAAGAAATAAATAATAATAATAATAATAATAATTCTCGCTCGTTTTATAATTATATGAATTGGCGAGTCGAGTGGGAGAATCAGTTAATAAAACGAAAATTAAAATTATTTCATAATTATTACCACCGACAGCCGAAACTGTCGAATAGTAATAATAATAATAATAATTCATCAAACGATAAGAATGAGTTATTCTCCTCCTTATTATTATCATGGATAATAAATAGCGAAAAAAGGGATTACCATTCGACTCAGAAAATAAAAGAAATCGAAGAAAATAATAATAATAATAATTTATCCGTTTCTTTACCATCTCATTGGAATTCATTTTATGCAGTGTGGCGTCGGCAGTTTCATACTTCTCTTTCCTATAAAAAATTTAATTATAATTTATTTAATAATAATAATAATAATAATAATTATTTTAATAAAAGAGTACATCATCTAAACGCACTTTATACTCATCCCGAAGCCGATAATAATAATAATAATAATAATAATAATAATAATAATAAATATATTAATAACTGTGCTTTACCTGCCGTTGTGTGGTCTTCCTCTGTTATAATAAAAACGTTAATTGAAGGTCATTTAAATAATAATAATAATTCAAATAATAATAATAATAATAATAATAATAATAATAATAATAATAATAATAATAATTTAATTGTTGAGGAAGCCAACTCTATTCTTCATAAAGCGGAAACGTTCATCACCTCTTGCAATACACACATCAATAATAATAATAATAATAATAATAATAATAATAATAATAATAATAATTATGAAAATGGATTTGGAAAAGAATATTCTCAAAGCGAAATTGATAAACGAAATGAATTATTTTTACAACAGAAACGAAAATAATAATAATAATAATAATAATAATAATAATAAAATAGATTAATTTCATTACGTTTTGCCTTTCTAAATACAAATACGTATATAAAATGATTTTTATTATTCTGTATTTATTTATTTATTTTGTTGGAATTTTTTTTTTCTTATATATAAACTCAAATATACTTTTTATATTACGTACTGTTATTATTATTATTTTTAATTATTTTTAAATGTTTTTTGATTATTTTTTTTTGCTGTTAAACATTCTCTTCTTTTTTTTTTTTGACTTTTACTTTTTTTTTTTTTCTTCTTCTTTAGTCTGAAACACACAAGAAAATAAATAAATATATAAATAAAGAAGAAAAAAAAAACGTACATAATTAAATAAATAATTAAAATAGATAAATAAATAGTATTAATAGGTATTCATGCGATTGAGAAACGTTCCACAGGAATGGGTAAATAATAATAATAATAATAATATCTTACAAACACATAATAATAATAATAATAATAATAATAATAACAATAGTAATAAAAATAATAATTTTAAACATTCTGTATTAAATAAAATAATAAAAAGAATTGGTTATTACTGCCAGTGTTTTGCTGCGTTTGTTTTGTTAAGTCTTTCCCCATACTTTAGTGCTGCTTTTTTATTTTATAATAATGATAATAATAATGATAATAATAATTATCATAATGATAATAATAATTATCATAATTATAATAATAGTAATAATCCGACAGAATTTTCGATTTTTGGATTTAACGAAATTCAATTTAATTTAGAACTTTCCTATCATTTAATTTATCATAATAATAATAATAATTCCGATTATTTTACTAATTTGTTAACACACTTCGACAATGATAATAATAATAATAATAATAATAATATTTTTAAATATCATAATTATTTAATCAATGTTTTTTATTTATTTCCCATTTATTTTCTTCCCACAAGTAGTTATCAATACTACAACACTGAGAATAATAATAGTAATAATAATAATAATAAAACGTTATTAACTTCAGCGGATTTATATTATTTTTTACGAATATTTCGAAGTCGTTTATTTACTATTGTTGAATTATTTTTAATTTATAGTGTGTGGAATTCCTTTGGAGAGATGGACGAAGAAATCAATACTAAACGTAATAATAATAATTTAATTGATAATAATAATAGTAAGAATAAACATAATAATAATAAAAAGAAAAATAAGATGGGAGGTGGTGGTCCTTTAGCGATGATATTATTACTATTATTATTATTTAATTATGCGGCGCCGTCTTTTTCGTGTCGGTATGATAAAAATAATATTAGTTTTTTATTTTATTTTATTATTTTATCGCTTTGGATTAGAATAGGAACAACAACAACAACAACTACGGAAGAAAATAATGATAATAATAATAATAATAATAAGGAGGAGGATGAAGAGGAAATTAATTATTTAAACAATAATAATAATAATAATAATAATAATAATAAAATTAATATTAGGAATAAAAATTTTTGGTTGGGGGTACTAGCGATTGTTTTAATGGCGTTGGATTGGATAATTGTTTCTCCTTTGCATATTTTATTATGTATTCCCATTTTATTGGATTTTTATTATTTATTAGTTATCAATAATAATAATAATAATAGACGAAGAAAAAGAAATAATAATAATAATAATAATAATAAAAATAAAAGAATAAGGATTCATCAAGGTATTTTATTTATCACCTTTATAGTATTTATTTTTATACTTCTATCGTTCCTTAATGCGGTCGTCAATGCTTATTATTATTATTATTATCTTTTCCCGAATAATAATAATAATAATAAAATATCTTTTTTTTCATTATGGATGGAATTATTATTTAATTCGTTAGCACAAATGCAATTTCATTGGAATAAAATTCAACTTCGTAAAAGTGTTCTCCTCACCGCTAAAAATTTATTATTTTTATTATTATTTAATAATTATTCCATTATTATTATTTTATTAGCTTTTTTATCTCCTTTTATATTACATCGCTCGTATACATCTTCGTCTTCTGTGGTAGGAATAAATAATAGTAATAACAATAATAATAATAATTTAAATAATAAATTAAATAATAATAATAGAAATAATCATTATAAACGACGGTTTTTATACATTTCACCACTTTTTATTTGGATTTTGTTCTATTTATTCTTTCACCCTTCTTCTCTTTCCTCTGAACCCTTCGCGGTAAATGAAATAAATAATAATAATAATTATTTAATTAATGTTTCGGATTTATTAGTAGTGACGCCTTTTTTATTTTTAGCGGCGATGTTTTCTTTCGCTTTTTTATTATTGCCTACTAATTTATATGAATATTATATCTCTCATTACGGAGGAAATAATAATAATAATAATAATAATAATTTATTAAATAATAATAATAATAATAATAATAATAATGTTTCACCATATGGAAAAAAGAAAAGGAAACACCAACGAAAATTAACTGAAATTAAAATAATTCTTTTTTTATTATTGAGTTATGGTTTTTTATCCTTAAACAGTTGTTTGTATTATTATAACAGTTTTAGCGGTGTGGAGCGTTTTTTATATGACCACTATGAGCAGTTGAACTTTCCAAATAATAATAATAATAAATTAAATAATAATAATAATAATAATAATTTTGTGATTTGTTTTAGTGAAGAGTTAGTGAAGTATTTTCCTTCTCGATTTTTTCTTCCGAATGAAAATAATGTTCGTTATTATTTAAAAGGATTTACTCCTTTTTCGTATTCGTATTATCACCATAATAATAATAATAATAATAATAATAATAATAATAATAATAATAATAATAAATTAAATAATAATAATAATAATAATAATAATAATAAATTAAATAATAATAATAATGTTTCGTGTTCTCTTTCACTGTCGCTCTCACCTCCCTTACTACAGAAGGAAAATAATAATAATAATAATAATAATAATAATAATAATAATAATAATAATAATAATAATTCGCTTCGACCTAATCATCCATTGATGGGAGGCACCGATGGTTATTTTATTAATGATCAACAAAATAATATTTTGTGTGTTTTATTTTTTTTGTTCCACAAAGAAAAATGTTTTCAGAATAAACGAAACCTTGTAGTGTCTTGAGAATAAATTAAATAATAAATAATAATAATAATAATAATAACAATAATAAAACATAAAAGTATAAATAAATATATATATATATATATATATATATAACGTAATAATATTATATATTTATTTATTTTATAGTTTCTCTATTGTAATTGAATACATTCTTTTTTTTTTATTTTACTTAAACTTTCTGCCCATTTTTTTTACTATAATTTTCGTTTAAATTAATCTTTTTTTTCTCATTTTTTTTTTAAATTTATATATATATATATATATAAATTAATGGTTCATTCATAGAATTGTAATATTTAATTTTCCCTTTTTCCTTTTCTCCCCACTTATTTTTATTAATTATTTCTCTTCACGAGTTCAGTATAATTATAATAAATAATAATAATAATAATAATAATAATAATAATAATAATGCGTAAAATAAATAAATAAGAGAGTAATAATATCTTTTAGTGGTTTATTATTGTTGTTTTTTCTGTTTTATTCCCTTTTTTTAACAATAATAATTATTATTATTGTTGTGTTATTACTATTTCTTTTTCTTCTCTCTCTCTCTCTCTCTTTTTTTTTCTTATTTTTCAAATATATATATACACACATATTTTAAGGCTCTTTTTATTATTTTAATTATTATATGAAATTCAATAAAGAATCTAAACTAAAATTAATTCAATAAATAAAAATAGAAATTATATATATATAAATAAATATATAAATACCATTATGAATTCACCGTTAACCTCCTCTTCATTATTATCATCAGCGGTTATCACCATCCAACGTTGGTGGCGGAGGCAATTAAATTATAATTATGCATTACGATTATTGGGACTGTTATTATTTATTTACTACGATTGTGATCCGCATAAAATATCGTTTATGGATTTTATTCTTCACCTTGACGACGACGACGATGAAAATAATAATAATAATAATAATAAAAATCACAATCGATATTTATTTTTATTTTCAATTTTAATAGAATTAAGTACGCTTTATGCAGAGGAGTTAAGAGCGGAAAATTATACTCGTTACATCACCGTCGAAAATTTAATTACATCTTTAATAGAAAAAAAAGAAGAAATGAACAAAATTAATAATAATAATAATAATAATAATAATAATTTAATTTCTGTAAATTCAGAAACGTTTTTTCAAATTAAATCGTCGCATAAAGATTGTCGTTATTTATTTTTATTACCGGAAGAAAAAAGAAAAATGGTGAATAAAAAATTTGTTTCCGAGTCTTTACCGATTTTAAAAGAGGAATGGGAAAATAATAATACGAATTATTATAAGCATTATTATTTTAATGATGCTAGTAATAAGAATAATTCTTCATTAGAAATTAAAAAGGCGATTTTTCATCAACTTTTGCAATGTTTTGGAAAAGAAAATGCAAATTATTTATTTTCTTCTCTGAATAATAATAATAATAATAATAATAGTTTTTTAAATTTTATAAAACAAAAGTATCGCTTTACTACAGCCGGCCGGACTTTACTCTACGTGCAACAATTTTGTTTGGATGAAGCATTTAATAATAATAATAATAATAATAATAATAATAATAATAAAATAATAAATGAAAGCGATCCCACGGCTACGATGAGGATGGTGGTGAATAAAGAAGAAGAAGAATTAATCATTAGTGACATCCCTCCT
>JADNSB010000119.1:0-50184 GCA_019695575.1 Angomonas ambiguus | reverse complement strand
ATGAGGGCAGACGCGCATCCCATGGAGCCAAAGAAGGCGGCAGACTGTGGGTACACATCACTGCAGGAAACAGCCGCGGCCACGGTGAGAACGGCGGCAGAAGCTAAGATGACGGCAGCTTTCATATTGGTGATGGCTAAAGAACGATACTTTCTGTTAATAGAAAAATAGACAGAGTCACTAGACTTATAGGTATATATAAAAAAAAATGCTGGGGGAGAGGGGCAAATAACAGTGGATATAAGTAGACATCTATTCACATTTTTATATATAGATTCACATGAACGTATACCAATGGGTCTTCAAGACTAAATTGTCGTTCAAGATACTTTTTAAATTTTCCTCTCATAACACTATATCAAAAAAAAAAAAAACCCTCGCATTAATAGGTTAAAATACTATCTAGTACTTCAAAAACGGATCCTTTTAGTATTCAACGATGTCGATAGAATGGGGGGTTGTTTCGATATATTTTCTACAATACGCTTTCACGACAAAATCCTTTGTTGAAAAGTAATCATTATTTTATTTTATTTTTTTTACAGAGAAAAAAAAAAGAGGTAACGGTAATATACTAACTGAAAGCTTTAAAAAGTTTAGGCGGTGCAATCCGTACCCATGTTGACCTTGTTGGCCGTGTTGTTCATTAGAAGGGCGATAATGAGACCGTACAGACCAAGAGCCTCAGCGAAAATGAGCATGAGAATCATAGCCACGAAGATCTTTTCCTGCTTACCGTAGGCACGGGCAGAGGCATCACCGGCAATACCAATGGACAGACCGGCGGCGAGGGAAGACAGACCGGCGGCTAATCCAGCGCCAAAGTGCAGGTAGCCGGCGAAGGAGGAGTAGGTGTTCTTCTCCGTCTTGATGTTGTTGTTGATGATGACGGACACAATGAGGCCGTAGATACCAAGAATACCAGCCATGACAACCGGCACGATACCACGCATGATACGGTCAGCGTGAAGGATACCAAGGTGAGCAACACCGACACCGGACTTGGCAGTACCGTACGCGGAACCCAAGTTGGCAAAGATGAGGGCAGACGCGCATCCCATGGAGCCAAAGAAGGCGGCAGACTGTGGGTACACATCACTGCAGGAAACAGCCGCGGCCACGGTGAGAACGGCGGCAGAAGCTAAGATGACGGCAGCTTTCATATCGAGAATACTTGAGGAATAAAACCTTTTTTTTTATTTTATTTTTGAAGTATAAGACGGGGGAAATATTAGAGTAGTAGAGGGAGTGTAACGGGGGAAAAAAAAAAGGCACATAATTACTTTTTTTATTTTTGCCCTACCAGTTAAAATAAATACATATATAGTAATTTTTTTCTTTTATTTTTTTTTACTATACGATATAGTATTTTGTAAACGTAATTCCTTCCCTTTCTAAATACTTAAGTAAACATGAGAAAAAAAAAAAGTCCTATTCCTATGCGCTTTTCTTTTCCTTATTTATTTATTTTATTTCAGTGTAGAATATTACACACTTACTTGGCGCGGCTTCCCTCCCAGAACTTGGTCTTCTGGACGCCCTTCGCGGCGTTACCCTCCAACGACGTCATGGCGGAAATAATTTCAATGAGGGAAGAGGTAATACTACTCTGACGGGTCTTGTTGTAGAGAGAGCTGGTCTTGGTCTGAAGAGAACTGATATTGGACAACTGACCCTCCACCGCGACCAGACGAGCGGCTTGCTCCGACAGCTCGTTCTCGCAGACGGCATTCAAGAGGGTGAGAGAGGCGTGGAAGTCGTAAAAGTCACGGATCATCTGTTCATCCTCGTTAAGGAGAGAGTTGGCGAAGAGGTAGCGTTGCTTCTGATTCTCGGTACTGGAGGCATCGGTGAGGTCCTCCTTCCACTTCTCATACGAGGGGATGTTGTAGTACGTCTGTCTCTGGGAGCCGGCGGAGATGCAACGGTGGAAGAGAATGTGGAAGTTCTCAGCATCAGGGGCGATTTGGTTGGCGGTTTCCCAGATATAAGTAGCATAGGCAAAGTGCATCGCTTCCTTCATATCGTTGATAATACCCAGCTTGAACTCAGCAGGGTATAACTTGGAAAGCGAGTCGATACCACGCTTGCCGATGGGCAGCAGGGATACGTTGGGGGCAATAGAGGCATCGATCGTGCGGACCATGTTACTGTTGACGGCACCACAGGAACCACGATTAGTCATGACAGGGATAAACAAAGTCTTCCCCTTGGTGAAGTCAAATTCAGGTTTGCTAAACGCCTTCTCGGTGTAGCGCAAGGTGAAATCGCGGGTCTTGACACGAGTTTGGGCCTGGCGGTACTTGGCGAGGGTCACCATCTTAATGGTCTTCACAATGGAGTAGAACTTGTTGTAGCCCTCCAACTTCTCCTTGTACAGACGAAGTTTACCAGACATCTCAACTTGCCTTTACTTTAGAAATAAAATAAATAAACTTTAGTTTGTTTTTTTATTATTAATATTGTTATTTTGTGAGAAAAAGAGTGAGAAAAAGGAGAAGATACTTTATTCATGCCAACCACCAAAGAACTAAACCAGGGAGTAAAGGGGCGGAAGAATAGTCAAAACACATGTCTCAAAAGGAAACAAAAAAGAACGTTACTTATAATTCGACATATATATATATATATTACTTGTTGCTTACCGGGTGAAGTTAAATGAAGAGAACAAAAACAAAATAATCTTTTACCTATAAAAGAAAAAAAAAAACGACTTAGTACTACTACTACTCGTCATCAGAGTCCACCGGCCTAGAGCGCTTCGAAGTCTTGCTCGGACCAGGATCAGTACCGTAGCGCACACCCTCCGCGTTCGTTTTTACACCACCATAGTCCACATAGAACCAATCCGAAGGAGTGTTGTTCTGTGGCCTGCCGTACTTGTCTAACAGACCTTCCTTCATCATGGAACGCTTCTTCAGCGCCACCGGACCCAATCCCCATCTACGAGGGTAGGTGTCACGGTCCATTATGACTCGCTTGCTCCTCGCCACTATACCATGATCTACAGAGGCCATTTGAGAGGTGGTCATCTCAGCATAGGCAAGGGCAACCGCCTCCCCCTTCGTCGTCATGATGATAATCAGATCCTCCCGCTCAATTCCGTCGTCAAACCTCGCCAGCCCAGGGATCATCAATTTGGCGCCGTAGCAGACGGCGTTCACCGCAGAATCCTTCACCACAACGCGTTTGTAGTTGGTGAGGAGGTACTCACAGGGTAGAATAACTCTTCTTAAATAGGAGTCATCCTTTTCATTCTCGTACATCCATTGAGCGTCTAGCACGTCGTGCATGGTGGAAAGGTGATCATCTTCCGAAATTACACCCGTTCGTATACGGCGCAGTTCTTCCATATGACCCCCGGCACCTAGAATTAAACCCAAGTGGACACAGAGAGTTCGAATGTACGTACCAGCTTCACAGTGGGTCTCGAATACCGCAAGGTGGCGGTGCTTATCGTACTCGATAAGTTGGTTGGAGTAAATATTACGGATACGAAGTTGTCTCTTGACGGCGGCGACAATAGGAGGACGCTGAAAGCACGGGCCGGTAAGTCTCTGGAGTGCGGCGTCCACTTTCTTTTGACTAACCGTGTCGTGTAGTCTCAAAACACCGACGTACGTTTTACCTGCGTTCTGCTGGGATTTCACAAGACGGGTGGCTCTGTCGGTACAGATAATCAAAGCGCCTGTAACTTTGGGATCGAGGGTGCCTGCGTGACCCGTCTTTTCGCACTTTAGAATTCGCTTAATCCACGAAACCACTTCATGAGAACTAGGGTTAGACGGTTTATCCAAGTTAATCATCCCATATTTGATATACTCATTCAAAGGACGACGCAACGGAGACCACCCAGACTCCAACAACGTAAAATGAGACGACCGGACGTTCATTTTATCGTAGTTTTTCAGCAAAAGAGGCCACTGCTCAGCGGGCAGTGAACTCTCTGGCTCCTTTTCACCAACGGGAATGCAAAAGTCTTCGTTTCTCTGAATTTCACCGACCTTTTTGCTCATTTCCGATAGAGTTGTAACAAATTTGTAAACCTTTTTAATTTTATTTTTAGTATTAGCAGAAAGAAAATTTATTGTAAAGGAGAAAAAAAAAAGGACGAAAGGAAAATTGAAGTACGAAACCCAGTAAAATCAACCAAAACAGTAATAATAATAATAATAAACCTTTACCATATCAACTAAAAATATTTTATTTATTTTTTAACAAACTGCCAGCGAAAACTGTTCGTTCACACAATTAAAAAACAGTTATTTCCTTCACTTTTGGCAATGAAGCCATATCTACATCCTGATGAGGCGTACCGGTACACATTTCCTTTTTAGTTTTGTTACTAATTTAGCATTCCAACTTAATTATTGATTGTTTCCATTCTTTTGTGATAATGGGATTATTCTTCTCCCGCTTCTTCTTTTGTTTTCCAGTACACATACTCATCCTCATCGCTCAGGTAGGCTACATAGTTGGCAAACACCGCATCCTTCTCCTCCTTCGTAGGCCAGAACCAAATAGCATAGCACAGTGGGTCAGTGTGTCCTTCGACGGGGTGCAGTGCGTAGGCTTCATATTTGTAAGGGTATGTTCTGGGATACAGCGGACCATATCCGATAAGCAACTCCTCATCTTTTTTTACATCTTTAACCGTAATAATACTCAGTCGTCCTTCTGCACGGTGAGGTTCTTGAATCCACGCACAATTGCTGGTTTCTGTTTCATTAGGTTCGTTGATAAACGGGGTAAATGTGGTTTGCAGCTCCACAAACACATCATTATAGTAGTCGGCACAATTTAGCTCCATCAAAGCGTACTTGGATGTCGGCCTTCCCATTTTTGCTTGCTCACCACAAAGTGGGTCCGGGTATCCAGGGTACACGCCAACGATTGTAAAGGCAGGAATATCGGCTGCTGCAACGACACCTATTCCCCCACCTTTAGACTCGATAGTCATTTTTTTCAGAAAACGCAACGATTTATCGGATTGGAAAAAAGATTGAACGGCTTTCTGCAGCAGCTCCATTAGTCTTTTATCGTTTGGTGTTTTCTCTGCTACTTTGGCAATATCTTTTACTTTATTAAACGTGGTATCTGGCAATTCCTCCCGCATGGTTAACGCTCGAAGAGCGGCTCTTCGGACATTATCGGGTTCTTTTTCCATTTCTCTGGGGGTAAAATGCTCCCCTTCACACTTGTAACAGACCCTCATAAAGGGCTCAAAACCCGTGTTTGCGGGCTTATACGCAATTTGGTCCGCATCCGCTACTTTTGAGCAGAGAATGTGAACTGTACTACCGCAGTAACAGCATATTTTCATATCTTCATTTCCTTCCGGCTTGAGACAAATGGGACATAATTTATAAACTGTGCTTATTTGAAATTCTATGTAACTTTTCCAAACATCATCGTCGTTAACATCCTCAATCTTTTTATCAAATGTCAAGTTATTCTCCCAGATGGAAATGGAATACGTATTATTCCACCAGAACCTCTTGTCTGACTCTTTATCTTCATTTAAAGACCAATCTACACATTGAGTGGGAACGACAATAATTTCATCTTCATTCGCCATCTAGGTCTAAAATATTCCGTTAAGTTTATTGCTAAAATACATACACAACAACAAAAGAAAAAAAAAACGGAAAAGAAAGAAAGAGAATGAAAAAAAAAAATATAACGTAAAGACGTGGTATATCATTCCTACTGATACTTATAGCCAATATGTTTATTTTTACACTTTTTATTATTTCTTTTAAACATAATATTTATTTATTTAATTCTTTTCTGCTCGCTGTACTTGAGTAATATAACTTGGAGACATTACATTTTAAGGTTAGAGTGTTTCCATATATGTATACGTCTATATGGTAACTTACTCGGACAGCTTAGTAGAATCTGTGAAGAGGGAAATTCAAGCCTCCAAAAATTGGAGGGCATCTTTCTTTCGTGCCGCATTTCGAAAAACGTCCCGTATGGCCTCCCCGTGAAAGAAATTAACGCTTTTACCTAAATTGTGATCTTCAAACGGATCGCGAATAAAGAGCACTTCATGTCCCAACAAATGCCATTTTTGACCTTCATCAAGATGTTCTAGCTTCTTTAACCATTCATCTTTTTCCTTGAACCTATCAACAGTTCTTATGTCAACAATAGAAGAATCAAAGTCAAAATTTTCCTCGTTACCAAAAAACTCGAAAAACTTATAAACGTCGTCTCGAACAATGGAAACATCCGTTTCGTCGAGTGGGTAAAAATCAAAATACTCATCCGAAATATCCCCCTTTTCGTTGAACAGGTTCAGCAACTCCTTGTCTACTTTTGTTTCATCTAAAAACGAGTCTAATCTGCCTGTTACAGTCTGATAATAAATATACATTATGGACAGAGCGTAGGGAGAAATCCAACCTTTTCTGGCGTCTAATATTTTAACTGTTCTTCCCCATTGCTTTACAGTTAAAATGCCTAAACGTAGTCGAGGATTACTTTTTGTGTACTTTCTCAGCAAATACGAGTTCCTCACCCCGTCCATAGAAAGAGAAAGGTCGAACTTAAATTCTTTATCACCCTGGACTTCCCGACATGAAACTATGGGTACCCTTGCCTTGAAAATTCTTTGCGTTTTAAGGGTTTCTAGACCGTTGACGTGCTCTTTAAGGTGCTTATGAATATCGGAAAGCACCATATCTTGCTTTTCTTTCTGAATTGCTAGCAATTTATTGAAGGAGGCAGAACTATTATCTGCGTTTGCAGGAAACAATACAGAGTAGTCCGCATCTCCTACCGAAAGAGACGTTCCATTCACAGCAGAACCATACAGGATTACTTTCGGGTTTAAATGACTATCCTTTTTGGAAATGGAAGGGGGGAGTTTATAATCCTTTAACAAGTTTTCCAACCATTTACTTTTGTCTAGAAAGAGGCGTAGATCATTTTGGGAAAGCACTTTCGAGCTGAATTTCGACATTTGACAATTTTTAAGGTGACGCTTTCTGCTTTTGTAGTTTAGATTTCCAGAACTTGAGAAACCACCTGATGCGGGTTTCGTCGACTTTTAATAGATTTCACGTGTTAATAACCTTCTTATTGGAACAGGGTAATTGGGGTTTCCCCTTCTTGTAACTTTATTCTAAAGTGTTACTAAAAGATTTTTTAGGTTTTAAACAGTTTTTATTTTTTTCTAAAAAAGAAAGTTAGGGTAAATGAAACTATATTTTTGTACGTCTACGGAAGGGTATCAAACTAAAAACATGTACTTGTAAAATATTAGTCTTGGGGTGAAGGGAACAATTTAATGCAGGTATTACAATAAATATTATAATATCATACACGAGGCCCCTAATTGCCACGGTATCTTAGGGTAATAGGGACTATTAATTCCCTTTAAGAAGTATACTCCATTCAGTGCTTACATCAAGGAATCTAAAAATTCATCCATGTCCCCAGATTTGCTTTCCGTCAAAGGCTTTTTTTCCTCCCTCATGGCTAGTGTTTCAGTCGGCTCTGTTTTTCTCCTTTTGTGTTTTAAGGATCTAGGTACAAATGATCGTGAGTCAGATACTCCATTGGCGGAAATTTCATCAAAAAGAAAATGGGAGGAATGGTCCTCGTGAGAACTACTCGACTCCGAGTCGGAGTGAACCTCTTTCGCATCCGCGTCTTTCGCACCATTGCGTTTCTGCAGATCCTCCACCATCTTTCTTACCAAACGCTGACGTTCTTTCTGTGCTGGGGTTAGAAAACTTGCCCTTTCCAGAGATGCTAGCTCAGCAGTAAGTTTTTCAAGATTTTCTTTCTCTAATCTTTTTTCCCATTTGATGCTCTTTTCTTCTTTTACTCGTTTTTCTCTCTCCTCACGTGTTTTTTTAACACCGTGCTTCCTTGATAAGTCTGGCTTTGACATTTAATAGACTAATTACTTGTTAATGAAATACTGTTCTTTAAGTTTTTCCTTTGGTGAGGGAGGGGGTGGGGTGGGGAGAGTAGTGTGATGTTCCGTAGGTGGCGGAGGGGCTAAAGGAGACGGGCCTCTCCTTTCCACTGTTTCCCACCAGCCCCTCCATAACCTCAAACAACACCCCCTCTCCCCCCACGTATCTAAGCCGTTAGTTTTTTAGTCAATTCAACATGGAGTGTGCGTTCTGTGGGGCGCAGATACCCAAGAAGGATTATTTTTGCCTTTGCGTCAAGTGTGACAACCGTTATCTTCCGGCGTGCAATGAATACGCGGCACGGCTACGGAGACGTTTGGCAGGTCGCGGGTGGAACGTTCGGCTCACGAGGAGGTCGCCACCCACAAGCTCCGCGTTGTTTCAAGTAAAATGCACCAAAGGGGGCGTAACGGTTATTTCAGATGTAAATTCTGAAGCGTTTTACTCGGTCCTTTCCAGAACAGTGCTTAAGAAATACGTATGACACCAGAAGTTGAACTTCAACACAGCTTCACTACTTTTAAGTGGTTATATTTATGGTAACAACGGAGAGATACAAATAAATGTTGGAAGAATACTCGTAGGTCCTTGCAGCTTCGTAATTTTTCCTCAGTAATTAATGCGTTAGTAGCAAGAATATTTTCGATACCCTCTTTGCTCTGGCAAAGTTTAAAAGGCTTTTAATATTCTTAGATGTGATCCGAAAAATGGGCAACGTTTTACAATGTTTTAGGTAATACTGACTTCCATTTCACTAATTTTAAATTGGAAAAGGATGTTGTAAGGTGTTTTTGGTGGAATTTTCCCAAGCTTTGCTGATGTGATTTGACATTTTAAAATGTCTACATTGTTTCAGGTGAGTACATTTAATATGTTCAGAGGAAGTATTACTAGGAGGAAAAAAAAATAATGATGATAAGGTTTGTGGAGGAGAGTAAGAGTGCTATCTAACCTTTTACCCAAGCTTATTTGCTGAATTAGCGGTACTTTATTAAACAGTATTTTATTATACTTTGGCGCAAAGTTTTAGTACAGCCGTTGTCTTCGTATTTTGTTGCTTGTAAGCGCTGAACTCCGTTTTTTTTTTTTTGTCGCACTAATAATAAGGGTTTTGTTATTTCCCAGGCGACTTTACTGAACTTTAATAACTAGATAGATTAGTATTTCGCAAGTTAGTAAGCGTAAAAATGATGGCGTTTAATTTATTGCAACCTCAATAATTATTTCCCTTTTGCCGGTGGTATTATTATTAGTGATAGTCGTATTATTTTCCTTCTGAAGTCAGAAGCTACCTGTACACTTAAAGACGAAGTCCTTTTTTTTTTTTATTATTCACCAGAGAAGGTGGATAACGCAAGAGAGAAAGGGATAATAATACAAACAATAAGCCGCCAGAAAGACTCTCTACAGCTTTTAGAGTTTTCTGAGAATTCCTAAAAGCCAATCTGGTTGCTTCCTACTGTCTCTTTTTTTATAGTGTTAAACATAACTTGTTCGAGGAAAAAAAAAAAAAAGTGCCCCCCCCTTTTTTTTTCTGAAACCTATGGGTGACTCGTTAGTTTACAATGGTGCGTCGGCCTTGGGCTAACAGTGAATCACTGCATACAAATGTAGCTAGGAATACCGGTGGACTAAATTCCGTTAGACCGTAGGAGGGGTGGTTCACAAGAAAGAAATGATGAAATAGTTTAAATTATCACGAAATATGTCTGCGTTGTTTTCAATTCATGTACATAATAAAGTATCCTTCTGCTACTTGGTCTAATTCATTTAATCCAAAGAAGAAAAATAATAAAATTTGAATAGGCAACGACCCCAACTTATATATAAATAAATAAACTTAACACCGAGCAAGAAACTTCGTAGTATTCCTCATCGTGACTTAAGTGCCAGGGTTTGATAATATCCTAGTGTATCCTTTTGGTTTGTGCCATACTTTTCGATTTGGGGTTCAATTTTTATTTTATTTTTCGAACTAACTTGGACTGAAAAGATTTCGCTTGCTAATCGCGTCTAAAAGAAATGCTTAATGTGTTTCAGAGTATGTTTGTCTGATCTGGGGTACAATTGTATTCTAAATGTGGCAAAAGGTAAAATAAAATAATGTTGCGAAACCCGAAATAGACCGAAAAAGGGGTAAATAGGTTAAATAGTAAAACGAAACACTAAAAGAATAGGGATATCCTTTTCTACTTGTTTTCACTAATTACCAGGTTAGTATTAAATCGCACTATATATTGCTGAGAAAAAAAAAAAAAACAGCAACGAAAAAACTTTAAAGTAAAGAGTAGTAGGTATTTTGTGGACCTAAGTCGGATGCATATTTTTTATTATTAGGTTTTTGTATTCACCGTACTTTTTTTTTTTCCAATAAAAAAGAAAAAGAGAATGCGTGCAATTAGTTTGGCTAGTATACACCTCAAATTATTCTATTGTTATAGCTGTTATTATTCGCTTTATTCCACACCCCAATTCTGTACATTCTAATAAATATAAGTTGCGGTGTCTGAGATTAAAAGGAATGTATTCTCATATATTCATATTTTGTTGGAACCAAATTTTCAGTAAAGTTTCAGTGGCAAGTTTTCACTAATGTGTATTTTAAAGTTTTATTCACGAAACAGCATTCTTTTCCTCTCCCTCTATTTATTCATTTGCTTTTTTTTAAAACTTAAAGATTAACTAGTGTTTTATTCTTTTGAAAAATGCCCCACGAAGACCACCGCAAGTACAAGATGCAGCGGGAGGAGTTTCCCGCTGTCCCCCACTTTTCGGACTTTAACGACCCCCGCTTTTGCTTCGCCATGAACAAGAACAAGAACGGTATTCTTGCTTACTACCAATGGCTCCACTGCATCGGTAACTGGGGTGAAGAGCACTCCATGTGCAAGAAGATGCGCTGGTACGTGGAGCGTATGCTCCACGAGGCTTGGCTCGAAAAGTGGGAAGAGAAGCGCGCGCTTGGCCACTTCGACCACACTATCTTGTACGGTGTGAAGCCCTGGAAAGAATTCGAACCCCTGTATCAGCCCGTGAAGCAGAACCGCAAGGGTGCGTACGAATTCTGGCTGGACCGAGACTTTGAGCCTCTGTATGACCCCGATTGCGCCGACTGGAGAGAAAAGGCTCCTATCCTCCATGACATGTTTGTTCTCGGAAAGAAACCCGTCACTGAGTAAGACTTTTTATTTTATTTTATTTTAAGGAATTGTAGTATAATTTTTATTTATTTATCAAAATAGGAAAGTTCATTTTTTTTTTTTCGTTTATTTAGGTAAACACTTATTAGGAATTATTATTTTTGGGATTGTTTTCATTAATCGGTAAATCCGAAAATTCTGACCAATAGCAAGTCTACTTTTTTTTTGTTTTTGAGGAATATCTTCTCTTTCTCTCCTTTTTTTTTCGGTTTAATTTATACTTCTTAATTCTACTGATTCTTATACATTTTCTATTCTTTAGAAAAGAGTTTAGCTACTCCGTTTTACTGATTATCTTATTTTTGTATTCCTCACTTCCTGATAATTAATCATGTCTGAGGCGTCTTACGGTTTGACTACTTTTAGCCCTTCTGGCAAATTGGTGCAAATAGAATACGCCAACACTGCGGCTGCGAATGGAACGACAACACTTGGAGTGAAGGCAGTGGATGGTGTTGTTATAGCGGCGAAAAAAAGGACAGCGTCCCCGCTGGTGGATGCTTCTTCTCTGCACAATATTTTCGTTCTAGACGATCACGTTGGATGCACGTATAGCGGAATTGGACCCGACTCTCGAGTCTTGATTGACCACGCGCGGAAAGCTTGTCAGCAATATAAGTTGACATACCACGAGCCTATCCCGATTGGGCAGTTGGTCCGCCGTGTCAGTGGTCTGTACCAGGAATTTACGCAGTCCGGTGGTGTTCGTCCTTTTGGGTGTTCTCTTCTCATAAGCGGTGTCGACTCTAACGGGTATCACCTGTACCAAATTGACCCCTCCGGTTCTTTTCTTGTGTGGAAGGCAACTGCAATTGGTAAGGGCTCAACGGAGTCGAAAGCGTTTTTGGAAAAGCGGTACACTAACGATATTGAAATCGAAGATGCCATCAGCACAGCACTGTTGACTTTAAAGGAGAGCTTTGACGGTAAAATGACAGCTGAAAATACACAAGTGGGTCGAGTGACGAAGGATAAATTTGAGATTTTGTCTACCGACCAACTACGTGATTATCTTGAACAGATTTAGTGATTCTATTTAAACCCATTTATTACTGAGGCAAAGGCTTTCTAATTTTATTTTTTGTTTACCCACGGTTTGCTGTTCAACATTAGGGAAACTAAACTTGAATCTTTTCCGATTAGCGGAATTAATAATACACGTTTTTTTTTTCTCCATTATTTCTCTTCCATATTTCTTCAAAGTTTGTATTTTATTGTATTTTATTGTATTTTAGTGTAATTATTGTTTTTTCATTTTCGTGGATAAAGTTCTGAAAACAGATGAGTGCGACGGTGGCCTTACAAAAAAAATTATTTGTACGTAGTCTTTTATGGACGCAGGAGAAAAAAATTCTAACTAAAGGCACCTTTTTGGAGTTGTGTACTAGTAGTTCGCGAACTCCTCCACGGTTTCGAATGAATGAGACAGAAGCAGAGGAGTTTCTTCATCATTTAGTCGAAGGCTGTGTCATAGTTCCAGTAGGCGACGATACCTTTTGCACAGATCCACATAGTGTGGTCAATTCGGTTCATTTAAAGTTGGGCCTTCCTCCTATTCAACGGGGACTACCTCAGTTGGTGGAGCAGCGGAAAGAGTTGAGAGAGACGTTGGCGGAAGCTCGGAAGGTATGTATCCCTAAAACAATAGAGGCAATAAAGAAGGAAAAGGAATTCTGGGGCTTTACAGCAGTACTAAGCGGACTACAAATGACAGCATTAGCGTATCTAACGTTTTTAGTGTATGGGTGGGATGTCATGGAGCCAGTTACCTTCTTTATTACAAGTGGAACGGCTTTGGTAGCCTACGGATATTTCCTGTACTTTAACGTGGAACATTCTTACGAAGCTGTGGATGACAATATCGTAGAGAGCAGTCTCGAAAGTGAACTTCGCACCACCAATCTAAATTTGAGTTCCATTTTAGCCGATCTGGAAAGAATTCAAGAAATTGATAGAATTGTCCCCGACGATGACGAGGAGTACGACATTCTCTCAATGTGTGGGAACCATGATTCACCGAAAGACGTTTAATGTACATTTTACTATTATGTTTTTCTTTTTTTTCATGATTTTTTTTTTTTTGAATAGGTGTTTACTTGCTTATAAATAGATAGCCTTGAAATGGTTCGCCTGACCACTTATGTAATATTTCCCTCTCTATTTCATTTCCCTACTTGTTCTAAGTAAAAGAGGTCTCAACCCAAGTTTTTTACATTGTTTTTTTTTTTCCCTTTTAAATTTGTATTATTTAGTGTTTTTTTTTTCCTTTTGCTAGTGTATACACATAAAGAGCCCCTTCTATATATTTACTTGTATATTCACATATACATACTGAAACGCATATATAAGCTCTCCAATATTAGTATATATATTTTTTTTTTTAACAAGCGCTTAAGGAAACGTTGTTTTCTTCCTCCGTATATTTCGCTCTTCTTTGACCGAAGTTACCATGTCGTGGACCGTACACGAAGATGAACACCGCACTGCGGAGCCCAATCTGGAAGATATTCTTCGTCAGGCAGTGAACAACGATGACGGTGACGTCAGACCCCGACCAGGGAAGTACACACAAAGTTCTCAGGTATTCGCTACTTCCACCATCAACACGACAGACGTCGGGGCAATGCCAAAAGAGGCTGACGCGGGCAATCCTTGGTTTCGTACCCATGCTACTCCTGCCGTTAACGGGTTCCCCCCTCCCCACCAGCCGCAGATGGTGCCAATGGGCAAGTACAGTCGTTCACACCGTTATGGTATGTACGACCCTTCCAAACCAATGAACCACAATATCGGAGACATGTACGGAGCCCCGATGCATCGTGGAAACATGTCCCCTACCATGATTAACAACGTTGATCACCGAAAGAATATGATGTCGGTCGACGACCTTTCCACCCAAGACTCTGGCAGCCTGTCGTTTCAAGACTGGTCGGTTTCCTATAACGGAAAGTACGGAGGAGGGGGCGGAGGCGGAGGGGGCGGCAACGGCTCCCCGACTTCTCCCTACAGCAATGTGACGGCGGAGAGTCTACGGGGTAAAGTGTACGAGACGGCCAAGGATCAACACGGCTGCCGTTTCCTTCAGCGTTGGATTGACACAAACCGAAACCCCGAGGCGGTGGAGGTGGTCATGAAGGAAATTATCCCCCACGTGGCGGAACTGATGACGGACCAGTACGCCAACTTTCTGGTGCAAAAACTGTTTGATGTGATGCCGGACGATATTCGCTATAATGTGGCGCAGGTGGCGGCACCCAAGATCTCCACCATCGCCCTCACCCCCCACGGCACCTTCAGTGTCCAAAAGATGATTGAAACCATCTCCACCCGAGAGGAGATGGAGATTGTCCGAGCTGCTCTCTCCAAGGATGTGGTCCGCTTAGTCAAGGACACCCATGGCAACCACGTCATACAGAAGGTACTACAGCGGTTCGACTACGAAGATAAGGAGTTCATCTATGAAGCGGTCATGAGCGACTGCGTGGCGATCGCCAAAAACAAGCAAGGCTGCTGCGTCCTGCAGCGCTGTCTGGAGTACGCCTCTCCGACCCAGAAGTCGACCCTCATTGCGCATATCCTGTCGTGTTGCCTTCAAGTGGTGCAGGACCCGTTTGGCAATTATGTGCTTCAGTACGTGCTAGAGGCAAAGGACAGCAAGATCAACGACACCATCGCGATTGCCTTTTTGCCTCATCTGGTACAACTTTGCATGAACAAGTTCAGCTCCAACGTCATGGAAAAAGTTCTTCGTGGCGCCTCCCCTCATATTCAGGAGATGTACGTCAACTCCATGTGCAACCCAGAGATCGTCACCCACCTCATCCAGGACGACTACGGGAACTATGTCCTCCAAACCGCACTTTCTATCTGCGCCCCTTCGCAGGTCGATGCGTTGGTGAATACCATACGGCCCCTCATGCCGATGATCAAGAGCGCCCCTTACGCCAAGAAGTTGGAAGGGAAGATTGACGCCATTACCAAAAAGGCAGGCAGCAATAACGGAAACAGCTACCGTGGCAGTGGGGAGTACGAACCCATTTCCCGCGGCGGCAATGGCAGTCCTCATAAATACGGTAACAGCAGCCCGCACGACTACCACGGCAATAACAACAACCACAACAACCACAATTCGAACCATAACAACAACAACAATAATAATGGGAACAATAACTATCATCATCATCATCACCATCGCATGAACCATGATAACAGAGCCGCCCCGTGGCAACCGTCTTAAAGCCGAACTGTTTACGTAAGCTCAAAAAGTGTCAAGGTTAAAAAAAATCACAAGAGGAAATGTGTTGTACAATCTGTACATTTTTTTAATTTCTTTCATACTTCCTCAATTTTTTTTTTTATGTTCTCTTTTGAATTATCCGTTTTCACTTTAACCCCAGTCTTTAGCACCGGATACTACCACGTCCCCAACTGTTACTACGACAGTGGCGGGAATATCTATATACTGTTCAGCAACGAATAAAAAAAAAAAAGTACTAATTATAGTAATTATAATCATAATAAGAAACTTGTTAAAAAGTATCAACTTTCTTTCCACCGACCTCCAATCGGCTTCTACGGGAAGAATTGTGAACGGCGTCGAAGAGATTTTTTTTTCTTAAATTTATTTTGTAAAGTAGTAGTGTAAAATAAGAAAAACTATTTGTAATATAAGCACTTTTTTTTTTTTTCACCACCAGAAAAAAGCCACCAAAAAAAGTAATTGTAGCATACCTTTCTATATATTAATATAATTTTTTTTTTTATTTTAAAGCGCATAAGAATGGTTTGGGAGTCTTTAGAAGCGTCATATAATAATTAAAGTATTTTGTATAATCCTAAATGAGAAATAATGATCTGCGAGTATATACAATAACAATCAAATACAAAGGAACCGTAGTTTTTTTTTTTACTTTAAATCTTATTTTATCTCTCAGTTTCTCTCAACTCTCCCCATGATTACGTGCATCATGTGACACGGAAACGCAATTGCCCCCTTTCACCCTTTTCAATCCATATTTACATTTGTTCCTTCTTTTTTTTCTTTCTCTCTCTCTTGTTAAAGTTTAAATCGGGTAAGGATTCCTCTTTTGCCGGTCTACTGACGAACCGTACAGTGTAGTGGCCGCATCGCCACCATCTCTGAATCTATGGATTCCCCTCGAGCCGAATCCTTACCATGGCGGAGGCACCCCAGTCGCAGTCGCGCCTCCTACGATCCCCGTCCGCGGTGTGCACAAGGGAAAGACAAGAAAAGGGAGACACGGGAGACCTCTTTACGATTGTGTGACTACTGCTATCGTTGGAGAGAGTGTTTTAGCTGTCCGGCGTGTGGACGAGAGTGGTATTGTGGCGAGACTTGCGGGGTACTTCGGCGATACTCCCACGCATCCCGCTGCTGGCATCTGACCCATCTATCCGACTAGGTCAATCTCATTCCCGCTTTTTGTTTTTAATTTCCGTTTATTATTATTATCATTATGGAGTGCTGCCTGTATATGCTGTAAAAAATAATATAAAGCTTTTTTTTTTTTTTCCTGGTTTCGCTTTTTTCTCCTTACAGGTAGTGTGAATGGAAAAAGAAATAAAAGCGCTTGCGGACTGCCTTTCAGATGACCTGGCGACTTCTCTAGAGGTGAAAAAAAAGTTGAAGGAGAAGCTAGCGCCAGAGTCTATAGTACATTTATTCCAGGAGGAGGGGAGTAGAACAGCGTTGAGGAAACTCCTCCACGACGCTCAACAGGTGCAGAATGAGGCCGTATTTGACGTCGTCTTGAGTTCCCTTGGAGCTGTGCTTCAAATCCCTGAATACAGATCCAAACTGTTGGAGGCGGATCAGGAGAATACGATCCTTCTTTTCCTCTTGGACACCGTAGCCTCCTCTCATATTGGATTGGCCTGTTCCGCCGTAAAACCGACCGTGTGTCTGTTTTCATACTTTTTGAAAGAGGATGGGGGAAAGGCTGACTTGTTGCGTACTGAAATGGAATCACGGTTCAAGAATGAAGCTATTCTCCGTCTTTTTGACTGTGACCACTTGGACAATGAGGACAATGCGGTGACCATCGAATTCCTCTCCCGTTACACGTCACTGCTGGACTATCTTTCCACCACGACAGTTTCATGCTTTACAGGAGATGTGCTCCTCCTCGCCAACTATCTTACCGCGAGTGGTGTCGTCGGCCGATTTCGGGAATTTCCAGCGGCGCTGGTGGAGTCCGTGGACACGGCGCTGAAGGGAGAGGACTCCCTTCTCTATGAAATGAGCTGCCGGTTTTGCGGAATTGCCCTCTACCGCCATGACGGTAACGCCACACAGTATGGGCAGCGGTGGGTGGAGAGGATAGGTGGGCAGCTCGATCCTTTCTCTTGCGCAGTGTGGGAGTCTAGCCTTGATGCACTGGGCATGATGGGCTGCTCCGCGGTGGGCTCCCCTCTTGTCCTTCACGCCGTCCCTTCCACATGGTGCACCGACACTCTGAAGCGCACCACCAACAATACGATTCGATTACCCGTGGTACGATTCCTAGGGGGTATGGCGACGTGCGGTTTCATGGATGCCTCCTACTTTGACGAGGCACTCTTCACGGAGGTGTGGAAGTTGAGTCGCAGTCCGGAGGAGGCAATACGCCAACAGGTGTGGGAGATCACGTTGGGTATGACCACCTATGAAACACTGCTCCCTCTCTGCGAGAGTGCCTGTGCCGCCTATCTCTGTGGCTTCTTTGAAGAGTCCAACACCGATATCCGTCAGATGCAATTGAAGATAGCCCACACCCTTTGTGAGAAGGGACAGTCATCGGATTTAGTGAAGGGGAGGCTGCGTAAGTTTGCAGAGTCCGGGGTGTACCCTGTATCTACTGTCGGCACCGCTGGTGTCGCTGCTTGATGCCCCTGTTTATGGTTGTTCCTATTTCAACATTTTTTTTTCTTGTTTTATCTTTTTGAATTTTGTCCTTTGAAAAGTGTGTTGTTGGATTCATCTTTTTTCCACCAACCGTATTCCTTTTTTTCCTCTCCTTTCGTTAATGTTTATCATCTAGTGTACTGCTATTCACAGCTGAAGAAGTCGAGAGTACGTTCTCTACCTCATTGACTTTACAGTGTAACGAGCTTGATCCAGAGAAATAAAGGACAGGTGGTTTGTATAGTGAAGGTTCAATACATTTTTTTTTTCTCAAAATAATATAATTCAGTAGTAGTCAATCTTTTTTTTTTTCCCTTTAAAGAAAAAAAAAAAAAGAAAAAGGAAGTATAATAAACAGCAACACTCACACACATTGTCTCATGTCGGTTCGAGAGGTCGCGGTTGTTCTTATTGACGGTCCTGCACTGATCCACCGTTGGTATCATCGGTGGAACTACACCGTGAAGCAAGGGGCGAAGGTAGACGCCAAGCGGTTCGCCATCAAGAACGCCCGCTACACCATTTCTGTCGCTCACAGCTTTGATCCCAGTCATCTGGCCCAGAATCTTCTCTCTCCTCAAGTGGAGTACGCCCATACCCCCAAGCATAACAAAATTATTATTTTCTTTGATCAAGGGGATGGAGGACGCCGAGAGATTTATCCAGACTACAAAAAGAACCGGGCGTTGGTTGCGAGGGAACCGGAGCTAGCTGTAATGGAAAAGGTGGCCAAGATAGTTTTCATGGATGAGCCCGCAGGGACCACGCTGGTGATCCCGGACGCGGACCCCAAGTTAAAAACAGTGAACGCCGAGGCAGACGACATGATCGCGACCGTCGCTCTCCGCAATCAAAAACTGAAGCTGCCGACGGTGGTGATGTCGCATGACTATGATCTCTATCAGCTCATTGACGACCACAACAAGAGTTACAACTATGATATTCGTACCAAGTACTTGGTCTCTGAGAAGGGCGTCATTGACCGTCTGGGCGTGCATCCTAAATTGGTGCGGGACTACAAGGCGCTGGCGGGAGATGCCTCCGACAACGTTCCTGGGATCTCTGGTATCGGGAAGGTCCGTGCGAAGGCGCTTCTCAAAAAGTACGGCGATTTAGACGGAGTGCTCACCAAAGGAGTAAAGAAGCAAACTGGGGCGCTGGGGGATGTGTTGCGGGCTGGAGTAAAGGAAGCGGAAATTTCCAGAGAGTTAGTAGACTTCAGAATGTGCCCTAAAGTGTTGAAAACAGTGGAGAAATTCTTGAAGAAGTAAAAAAAAAAAAAAAGATGGAATGCATGGGAACATGAAAGGTAATAATGATTTAACCTCTACTGCAATAGTGTCCATTACTGTAGCATTTATTTTTGTTTTTCCTATATTTGGTGTTTTTTTTTTTAGTTTCCTTTTGTGTAAGTTTCTGTCTTTTAGTGGATGGAAAGAAAAAGAAAACGAAAAAGGTGTACATTAATTAGGAATTTAAAACTCAGACACTTCGTTATTGGTTGATAATCATTTTTTACTATTACTACTATTGTTCTCAAAATTAATAGATGATAATAATAATAATAATAAACACAGTATATAATCAAATAAAACTTTAGGACGGAAAAGAAACTTCTTACTCTGACTCCGTAGCATAGATACATAGAGTTTTTAATAAATTTATAGAAGATGGGAGAGAACCTTTAGTGGTTCGGTTCGTACTCACCGGATACTTATAAAAAAAAAAAAAGAAAAGAAAGGAACTATAATTTTTTTTTTATTTCTGTGTTTCTAACCGTAATGCTTTCTACAGGTTTTACTTCCCTTTCTCCCTTTTCCACCCTTTTATGCAGAAAGTGAATCATTGTTTCAATCACCTCTATAAAAAGCACCTTGTACCCATAATAAACAACCCAGCAAACCAACAAAATCAAAAATAAGTACATCTATTATACACCAATCATAATATTTACATCCGCCAACGAAAAGCGGGGAGCTAAGAGAAAAAAAGAAAAAGTAATAATATTAACCAAAAAAGAGAGGGGAAAAACAATAAGTAGACCAGAGATGGAAGAAGAACTCATGATGAAGCCGTTTTCCAGTAGCGGTGATATAGTACCCAATGAGATGGCCTCTTCGGATTCCTTCTCGCAGTCCCTCCCGATCCCAAAATCACTGACGATACTCCACCGGGATACCCACTTGACGTCTGTGATGGGCGACCCTAGTGACCTATGGGAGCCCACCGTCGGGGACCACCTCTCCCCCACCTTTGAACACGGTGCCGGGATTGTACTCGAGGACTTTCTAGAAGAGGTAAAGCAGAGTGTGGAGATGATAGCCACGGAGCCCTATCGCAAGGAGCCCCCTCCCAAAGGGCTCCCACTAGACACCCTCACGCTCAAGGTAATTTTTGAAAAGGGAAAGACCGGCTTTGAGAATGAAAAAGTGTTCGCCATTACGAAAGGGACAGTGGTGGCGGGTCGGTATCGGATTGAGGAATTTGTAGATTCCGCCTCCTTCTCCCGCACCGCGTGCTGCGTGGATACCGAAACGGGTAATCAGGTGTGCCTCAAAGTGCTCCACAACTCTAAAGAAAACTTTGATCAAAGTTTAGATGAGGTCAAGTTACTTCAACTCGTCAATAACGCCGCCGATCCCAACGAAAACGCCATCCTAGAATTATACGACTACTTTTACTATAAGGAACACATGTTTATTGTGACAGAGATTTTAGCCGACAATTTATACCAATTCAACAAGTACAATAGAAAGCACGATGAGACGCTTTATTTCACACTTCCCCGTATTCAGTCCATTACACGACAAATACTGACAGCACTACGTCTGATTCACTCGCTCAATATCATTCACTGCGATCTTAAGCCCGAGAATATACTGTTTCAATCCTACAGCAAGTGTTTGATAAAGGTCATAGATTTTGGTAGCAGCTGCTTCTTCACCGACAGCTTGAGCTCTTACGTCCAGTCACGGTGCTATCGCGCTCCAGAGGTGATACTGGGCTGCAAGTATAACGACCGTGTTGATATATGGTCGTTGGGAGCTATTCTGCCTGAACTGGCGACCGGCCGCGTCCTGTTTGAGAACGACACCGTTTCCGCTATGCTCGCCCTCATCACTTCGGTCTGCGGCCCTATTCCCCAGTCCATGCTACACGAGGGGCGGAATACCTCTTATTTCGTGACCAAACATGGAGCCTTTTACGAATACATTGAGGAGCGACTGATCTTTCACTTTCCTGAAGTAGTGTCTGCGGATGCAGACCGACTAGGCTTTGATGATGAAGACTATTTAGATTTTGTAAAAAAGTGCTTGACGCTGGACCCTAAGGAGCGGCCCTCCGCCACTCAGTTACTGAAACACCCTTTCATCAACAAAACATTCTAGAACGGATTTAGCGGAAATCCTTTTTTTTTTTCCTTTTGACTTGTAGATTTATTTATTTATATGAATGTATAATTAAACGTAGAGCTAACCGCCATGTTTTACTCTTTATCTATAATCGATGACAACAAAAACCACCAAAACACCATTCTGTAATCCGTACAATAATAGTGGGAGTGAGGCCACCTCATCCTGATGCCCGTATACCACCCCACTGTCCTACGCGCCATATTTTCCTAAACTTTGTGAAGTTGTACCCTTTGAGCGGTATTAGAGTCTAGTTGCTTATTATTAGTGGCTCTATCCCCGCCCCCTATTTTTTCCTTCTTTCCCGTCTTTTTTTCTCTGTGTCGCTCTTCCTAGCTAGAGATGTCAAACCCTCCTCTACAAGAGCCCCCACTTCCGCGTTACCGCTTCGATGAGGCGACGGGGAAGTGGGCCAAAGAGGGTACACGGAAGAAACCGACACCAACCGCCCCTCCTGCTGATCCGAATGCCTTTAATAGCTCGTACGACTACTTTCTTCGGCGGTCTTACGCCGTCGAGAACAAGGTGACCAAGGAGCAAAAAGTAGAACAGGAAAAGAAGGAAACGATGAAAAAGATTGATAATTTTGAGGCGCAGCATCTTTCGGACGATAGCGCACCGCTGCGGAGGACAGAGGTTCCCTCCGAAACGCCCATAATGGATTCGGGCAATCCTCTTTTGGGCCTTCTCTCCGGCGTCTCACTGGGCACCGTGTACCGCGCGTTGGTGTCCCTCAAAGGTTCCGTGACCTCCCCCTCCAAGACCCAACCCTCCCCCGTAAAGCGACAGAACATATTTCTAGACTTTGAGGACTTTCAAGAGTTTCTCTCTGTCGTGCAGCCCGGTACTCGGGTGAGTGAAGAGTACGAACGGGAGATGTATGACCGGCTGACCAAAGGTCGTGAATCACAACGACTCACCACCTACGATCTGTTTTCCTTCTTAGTCAATCACACACTGCACCGAAAGCTAGACCTGGCGGTGGAGATGATTTTTTTCGCCTTTGATGTGGAGAAACGTGGATTAATCCCCGTCGAGGCGCTGCACCCGCGTGTCATGGAGGCGTGGGCGGAGGAGAACACATTTGGAAATTTGAGAGATAGTTGGTTTAAGCTGGCAGATGCGCTCCGGCAGGAGGAACACTTCTTAGGGAATAACATGATGGCTGGTACCCCTTTTCTAGACATGGACTCTGTGCGTGCACTACTGTGTTCCTCCGACTATTTGTTTGAGGTTGCCAACAGTGTAAATCTAGAGGGCGGGGCTTCGAAAGGGAAGTCCACCCGTAAGAACTGATGACAGGAGGCATCTTTTTTTTTTTAATGTATATTTATACCCTATACGCCCTCGCGTGTGCTTTCTTTTCTTTCTTGTTCCCTTTCCCCCTGAAAAGAAAGAAAAAAGGGTTTGTATCTTGTCGTATATACGTTTTTGTGCCCCAACAGTATTTCTTCCCCCCCCTCCTCCTCCCCTCTTTTTCCTTCATTTCTCTTTTCGTCTCTTTTATTGGTTCGACAGAGTAGCCCTTCGGTAACCTCTTTCAGCAATGAGCGATTCCCTGTCTAATGAAGCGTTGACCGAGTTGCGGCAGTCCACCGCACTCACGGAATCCCAACTACAGAAACTCTACAAGCGGTTCCGTGCGTTTGACAAGGAGGGCAGTGGGGTAATCACCAAGGCAAGTTTGACAGCGGTGCCCTCTCTGGCCTCCAACCCTCTGGTGGATCGCGTGTTAGCCGTGATGGCCGCGGAGGGAGAGAGCGGAGTTCGTTTTATAGATTTCGCAAAGGCGGTTTCGGTCCTTTCGACGCACTCCAACCGCGAGGAAAAATTGCGCTTCACCTTCAAAATGTATGACATCGACAATGACGGGAAAATTAGCAACAAGGATTTATACGAAACGTTAAAGATAATGGTGGGTGTAAACCTTACCCCGGTTCAACTACAACAGATTGTGGATAAAACTTTTATTGAAGTAGACGCCGACCGCGATGGGTATATTAATTTTGAAGAGTTTGAGGCACTGGCCGCCAGTTCCGACTTTGGCGATCGTTTGAATCTTCACGTTTAACGGTTACAACTATATATATATATATATATATATATATATATATATATATATATATATTAATATATTTACAACTATAACTTCTTCTGTAATATACACACGAGTGATTCCGATAGAAAGTTTAGATTTTCACTGTAGCATATAGGGATTGTACTGTATTGTGTGTGCGGTCCATCTTTCGATTTTCCTTTCTTCTTTTCTTTCCCTTTTAAAAGTAGTTAACCCCCATCATTATAAATAGTAAAACGAAAAAACAAACAAACAAACATAGGAATATATAATTATCTTGTACTACTCCCCTCACTTTAAAGGATGCTGCGTCAGACCCCCATTGCCCTCAAGAAGGGGTGGACCCACTCTCCAGGTCGTACCAGAAGAGGTGGAAAAAATTTGGCTTGGCGACCGAAAATACAGGAGCGAACCTTAAACGAGTTTGTCCCCCTTAACTTAGTCCACCCCCGGCGCCACCCGAACAGCTGGCAGGAGCGTCAGTTTAACTTTCTGGGCTACACGAAATGGCCCAAGGAGGTTGGATTTTACAACGCGGGAGACAACTTTGAGGTGACCCCGGAGATGAGCTGGAGGATTTACCTTCAGTGCCGCGATGATGATTTTTGGGGTAAGTTACACAATGAAAAGATCGTAGTGAATCTTTTGCCTCTGGTGGAGAAGGACCCAAAGGAAAATATGGAGCGAGTGAGGGAGATCTTTCGCCATCACTTGACGCGTTTCGGTGCAGACCATTACATTTATAATGCCGTCATGCAGGCCGCCGCCTTCGCCAAGGACTACCCTCTCTGTGAAGAATTATTCCAGGAGATGGTCAACCTCGGACTGGAGCCCAACGCGCAGACCTACATCAACATGATGCTAGCAGGGAAGCTGTCGAATGTGCCCAAGGAGAGGATAGAACACTACTTCAAGGAAGGGGTGAAGACGGAGGCGATTCCAGCGGTGATGCGGATTGACACAGAGTTTCAGATGTGGATGGACCAGTTCGACCGACTGGGCTCCTTTACCAGTGAAAAAGGATTTCTCTCGGTGAAGGAGGAGGGCGCGGCGCCGATGCCGAGGGATATGTTCGCGATCTGGGGATGGCACAGAACGGAGTCCAAGTTTATTAGTCGTGAGAAGATGGTGGCGGAACAGGTACGAAGCCGTGTCCACGGTGGCAAGGGGTTAGTCGGTACGGTCTTTACTAAAAACTTACGACGTCCGTGGGCCAAGTATAATGGTCTGTTTCCCCATGATTTTAATGGCCCTGCTTACCGTCCTAGCAAGTCTTTCGACGACGCCCCTCCTCATCGAGTGGATGTCTAGAGGAGTTGGAAGGAAGGAAGAAGCGGGGAGGGGCGGGGCGCCCACACCCACCACCACCACCACCTATTCTTACACTCTCACACACACACCTACACACAAGAATGAACTAGTAACGTCAAAAAAAAATTATTAGCTGAAGTAAAGAATACATACATACATTTATATATGTGTATTAATTATCGCTGAGTCTACCTTGTTCTATTTTTTGTTTTTTAGAACTTCTGTAAAACGTTTATCTTTTTTTTCCCCTTTCTTCTTTCTCTTTTTCCTTTTATAAACATTGCTAAATCTCTTTTAGTAGGTGAATTTAACTTAATATTTTTCTACCAGTATGACTACGGTAAAGGTTCATTTTATTCTCACTGGGGCCTGTCATGTGGAGTACTCTGGTAGACAGATCGCGATGGTGATCCCGCTGGAGCAGGAGGATGGACGCCCTACCACCGTACTAGACATTACCCACCAAGTTCGCCGGGAGTGGCCGGAGGATTTGAAAGAAATGCGGGAGGAGATTGCAGGGACTAGGTTTAAAGTATTAAAAACAGGAAGGCTCTTAGCGGATGGGGATGTATTCAAGGATACCCTCACCCCTACCGAATTGGAGCAGTGTACGGAGACAGCCGAGGAGCAGAGGGCCATCAATATGCATTTAGTGGTTCAGCGAAATGTGCCGTCGTCGGGGCCGAAACCGGAGGAAAACGAAGAAGTGAAGGAGCCTGTGGAGAGGGGAGAGGATCCAGTTCCGGTCCATCAAGGTCAAGCGACAGAGCGCAGAGGAGACACCGCGTCGAATGACGAGGAGGAAATTAGACGGTGTTGTAATGTGATGTGATAAAAAGACGATTCTGTGTGACCACCTATTTTTTTTTTTTGTTCGTTGCTTAAAACTGTACTGTAGTCCGTTAATTATCAATGCCCCCTTCAACCAACGTTTTTTTTTTTCCTCTGTATTTCAAAATACACTTCTATACTTCACACAGTATTCAGCAGGATTTTTTTTTTTTGTAAACTAACAACAATAGGATAAAATGGTGTAATAGCTTGTTTCTTGTGTAGCGAAGTTCATCCTTTTCTTTCCTTCTCTCTTTTCTTTTCTCTTCTCTAATAGACTATCGCTTTTAAGCGACCTCCATATTTTTTAACCTTCAAATACTCGCGCAGACAGACAGACTCACTCACAAGCGAAAAAATAAAAATACTTTCTGTATATCGATAATTGGATTTTGAATCAAGCCCAATGTCAAGGATAAGCAAGTTTTCATCCCTCTTCTCCAAAAAGGAAGAGACGGACGAAAATCTCAACGACCACGAACGACGTGATAAGGCTTTATTGTGTTATAAAGAAGCGGTGCGGGATCATGAAAAGGCAATCAAGAACCTCTGTAGTGATTTAAAGTCGTGTATGAAGTCTCTCAGCGCGGTCTCCGACTCCCTGGTGCGCCTCTCCAAGTATACACCCCAGCCGACCGTGGCGACCGGGGCGGCGGCGCTGCACACTGGGGTACAGGAGTTACAGGAGGGGAACGAGTTGGAGGAGCTGCTGGAGGAGCTAGAGTACTCGGCCAAGGAGCGGTATGTGGTGGTCGGGAAGGAGAGAAAAGAGGTCCGGGAGGCCTGCAAGCGGGTGGAGAAGGCGTTGGGCCAGTACGATGGGGCGAGAAACCAGTGTGTCAAGCTGGAGAAGAAGAAGGACCTTGGGGCCAAGGAGAGTGAGGCGTATACGGCGCAATGCCTTCAGCGGGATTCATTGGCGGTGGAGTATCGCCGGTACGATGAAGAGTGCTCCGAGCGCTTTACCGAGTTCTTGAAGAATCTGGGTGACACAGTGTTGGAGGACTGTCGGGAGCTCACGGCCACCTTTCACTCCTTTTACTCGACGCTGTCGTATCAGTTCCGAAAGTTTGAGGAGCTGCTGAAGCAGTCCCCTTGTTCACAGTCGGAGGGCCTCAGTCAGTCCAACGTTAGCTCCTGAGGTGTGTGTGTGTGTGGACACCTTTACTTTTGAAAAATAATATATTCGACATAGTTTTCTTTCTATACTGTACTCGATTTTTAGATATTTATATTTATACTTCTTTTTTTTTTTTAAATCTATTCTGTACCCGTTTTTTTTTTTTTTTTGTACTTTTCAAATTGTACCTTCTTGTAAATCCATCCGATCAGCACAAAATCAAAAATAAAAAAAAATAAAAGTAAAAAATAACCAAAAACAAAATGAAATCAGTCGGGAGCTTCTTTTTTGCGGTTTCCTGTTGAATTTTTTTTTCCTCAGCTAAAATATTATGAAAAAAAAAAAGAAAGAATACCTCAAAATTGTATTGAACTTGCTATGGATATTACATTGGATAAGTAATTAACATTCCCTTCTCTCTGTTTTTTTTTTTTATTCGTTGTTGTTAGCTTTCGAAAAAATGTTTGCGCTTAGTGCCGGGGCGGTTCTAAACGCATCGTTTAGCTCCTCTATCTGTTCTGAAACTAGTATCGCAACATACGGCGATAGGTCTTCTCAGAACTGTCCGATCGAGCAACTACCGCGGGAAGTACTACTTCGAATATTTCTGTACATTATTGAAGACGATAATTATAACTTTCGATGGATCGGTGTGTTTTCTAGTGTTTGCCGTCATTGGTATTCGGTGTGCAATCACTCTCTTCTATGGGAGCGTGTCGTCCAGCACTCGTTTGTCATCTACCCCTTTGTCTGGCGGTTGCGTTCCTCGCCGTGGGACTCATCCAGTCAAGAGATTATGGATCGTATGCGTACCCTTGGGGCGGTGGAGGCAGACGAGGCCCTTCTCAGGGAGGACGATTTGTTTAATTACGTCCCCCCACCTAGTCGACATAGCGTGGTATGGGCATTAGATAAGGTGAGACGGTATAAGGAACGCAGCCAGTACTACAAGTACGTCCAACGTCGACGCAGTTTTGTGCTTCATGTGTTCCTGTCCCTGACACTAGGCTCTCTTACGGCGGCGGTCACGACGGCGTTGTTCGTCTCGGAAGGGTACTTCAAGACGTGGGTGAATCGAAATACTGTCTTTAAACTATTATACGTCTGCTACCTCTCCATCGCTGCCATCATTATATCCAACATCGTTATGCAAGCCCATTTCGAACCCCAACCACTACTGCTTCGCTTAGTGAAGAATCGCACACTGATTGTAGCGTCCGTCGCCTCCCTCGTACTGGGGGTGTGTGATGTGATTGCCCCAACGGTACTATTGCACATTAATCTAAACCGAACGCAACGCTTTTCGTGGATGTGGTGTGGGATAACGGTTATTCTTTCCTTCTTTCTGTGGCAGCTGTACGTGGTGGTGTGTCTCATTCCTGAAGCCAAACAGCAAATACGACTCCAACGACACTCTTTCAGCCCCGCCAAGGGGATTCAATTTGTGCTTTTGAACATCCCCAACACCTTCCCAACACTGTTCGCGATTAGTTCCATGTGTGGTCTTCATTACGTGCAGTATAAAAGTCGACTGTTTGTGCTGGTGAGCTCTTTTCCTGCGACAGTGACCCTCGCGGTGCTCACTGTCGTCTGCTTCCTGGACTACTACGCCATCCGACGCAACAAGGATTTGGTGATTGGAGTGTGCTTGTTAATGGCCACCCTCTTCCCGTTGTCCCTCATGTTGTGGGAGTTCAGAGGGTGGAGCCTCTTACCGCTGGCGTTGTCTACGTGTGGATTCTTTCTGGCCCATCTTTGGTTTGCGGTGAGAGTCGCCTGGCGTGAGTTTGCCGCTTCTGGCACTGTCAAATCGGCCTCTGTACAAGAAGAAAAAGAAAAGTAAGCACCAACGTGTGTATCTTCTCTCCGCCTGTGGAAGAGACTAAAACAATATTAAATAAATATAAAGAACGCAAGTATATCTATACATGTTGAACCAAAGACCCCCTTCTCCCCCAAAGAAGAAGAAGAAAAAAAAAATGAATAACGACAAAAAGAAACAAAACGTCAATTAATCAAATGGTTCTCCAGTCTTAAAGTTTTTTTTTTTTTAATATATGTTTGTGCTTTTCCTCAAGTTTCCTTTTTTTTTATTTACTTGATTACATATAACCAAATACACATTTAAAATTGCTTTTTTTTTTTTAATCCCTTAATTCCGCTTATCGTAACTCTAACAGTATTACGCTTTTTTCTTTATATAAGAGAGAGAGAGAGAGAAAAATCTAAAAATCTAAAGCAGAAAATGGATCAACAGTAATGGTAGTTTTTCTTTTGTAAGCTTCACCTATTTATCTACCACTCTTTTATTCCTTTTCTCTATGAAGCATAGACCCTAGTTGTTTTCCTAAAACATTTATACATATACACCTATAGTACAATAATTAAATAGAATTAGCGATACAATGAATCGGAGTGTGATAAACTATCAGGAGTACACCTCCTCCGCTTACTGGAGACGCTCGGATCAGCTCAGAGGACTGATTAAAAACCACGCGGATTTGGTGGCAGAAAAGAGCACCCTCGCCACACCCGGTAACGTCTTCACCTCCACCTCGCTTTCTTTGTGCCCCCGTGAAGATGCCCTTGCGGTTCTATTGAGTCCTTTCACAGGAATCTGCTCCATAGGACTCCTACCCTTCACTGGGGATACCGTGCACTTGAACAATGTGAGTTACATGACATGGCTCGACTTGCCCACCGATGTCCGGGCGGCGTCGGTGGAGTGGACCGATGAGCTGCTCTTCGTGGGCTGTAACCGAGGCCGCATCCTAGTCTCTGACACCCCAGTGGATTCGGTAGGGGGCGGCCACAGTGGTGCCTTCCTCCCGTGCGGGGCGCTCTACTGTAGCGAGGAAGAGAAGCCGGTGGGGGAGATGGTGATTGCCCATAGTGCCCACTCCATGAACACAGCGGTCCGTAGCGTTCGGGTAAACCGTGGGGTGAATGAAAGTTTCATTCTGGGGGTGAGGAGCCACAAGGCATTTATATGGGATCTGGAGGGCAGTGCGGTGCCGGTGAGGGAGTGGGCCCCTCACGAGGAGGTCGCCGACACCGCACCCGTCACCTTTGCCAGGTGGGCGCCAGGCAGCACGTCGGTGGTACTGACGGGTACGTACGACGGTAATGTAATGCTGGTCGACACCAGAGGGGGCGACGTGAGTAACGGACTTTCTTTCGCCACCCGGAAAGGTTACGCCTGCAACAGCGGTGACTTCAACCCACTGTTGCCGTTCCTGTTTGCCACCAGCTCGTGTGATGGCACCTTCTCCATCTTTGACGTGCGGTACAGCTCTCAGGCGGTCCTCACTGTCCCTTCTCTACAGGGCGACGTTTCGTGTCTACGGTGGTTTAATTTAAATTCGGACCTGTTGGTGACGGGGGGAACGGACGGCACGGTGGCGGTGTGGAATATCCGGTCCCCGCCGACGTACTGTGTGGGAAGGGTGCAGTACGCGTACAGTATCGCCAACCTGGTTACCACCGAAACCTACCTAGAGCAGCGCGCACTGGGGATTAGTGTGGGAGGCGAATTAACCTCCACCGGACTGGGATTGGAGGCCATGATGCACCTGGCCCCCAATTCTATTGGGGATAGCTCTGGTATCAAGTCTACAGACGGTGAGGTAGCGCAGTTGGTCGAACAAGAGACGGAGGCTTGTGGACTGTTGTATACCCGTCAGCTGCGAGATGCCTTTGCGTTGCTGTCGCAGTGCGCACAGGACCGACTCTCCCGCGGGGATACGGAGGTGGCACTGAAGGTGGTGAGTCTGATGGATGTTAACCGGGTGGCCACGGTGGACTATACGTCTCTTATTGCCAGTAAAACGGAGAATGCGGTGTCACAGCTGTCCATGAATGCGGTGCGTCAGGCATTTGAGTCCCAACTCGAGCGCACCTCTAGTCATCTCAGCACCTCCATCGCACTCTCTCGCATCCGCGGACTGGAAAAGCCGGAAAGTTCCGACTTGCGCAAGTTGGAGGCGCTTCGGTTGAACATTATGCTTTCGCAGGTGTTGGCGACCCAAGACCCCGACAAGGTGGCCATTGGGGTGGAAAAGGCGCTGGATTTCCTGTCGTCGCACCCGGAAAGTTTTGAACTCATCGACAGCGATATTGTGTGCGGGATCGTGACGCTGCTCCTGAACAAAAACTTTGAGGCCGGGGAGAAGTTTGTAAAGTTTCTCCTGAGTAAGTTAAGCCGACCTGAGCTGTTGAACCTGTCTCTGCCGCTGCTGAAGCGCATTCTCTGTGCCGCACAGGAACCCCTGATCGCCAACGACGACAGTAAAGTCTCGCGACGGTTTCGAGAACGCTTCTTTCGAGATATTCCCGCCGCACAGGACGCCGTACTCACTCAGCTGACGGTAACACGGTTGGGCATTGAGAATTATAAGGAAGTGATCGCCACCATTAACGCGTACCAAAGCCGGTGTATCGAGCACGATTTACCGGGCATTCATCGCTGGCTGGGCGTTAAGCCAGTGTTGCTCTACCTTCACTGTCTTAGCGCCGACTCCAACTACGTCTCCTTCTTCTGGACCAGTGTGCAGTGTATCGAGGCATACGGCCAGTTTGCGGGAGTCCGCCAGATTGAAAACGTCTTGTTCGCCGTCGTGGACAGAATCAATGCGGCGGCCAGTAAGCTGGCGGAGCAGCTCGACCACCTGGCGGACACGGAGCGGCTCACTATTCCTACGCTACGTCAGATCGACAACTCCCTCAGGACCGCTCATGGATTTCTCTCTGTGCTTATACGAGTGCAGTTGGACTGCGAAAACGTCGCCATCGACAGCAATTTGGGTCAAGTGCCTCCCCTTATGGAGACCATTCTCAGTGTGTTAAACACCGCATCGGAGGATGTGTTGGAGATGTGGAATGGGGTGGTGGATCTCTTGATTGACTCGGGCCAACCCGATATCGTGAAAAAGTACTGTTTGTCGTCTATCCGTGATTTTTCCTTCAGCATGGAGGATTTGATGGAGATATCCCCAAAGGGAGAAAAGGACGAACAGTTAAACTCCATTTTGGATGTGTGCGATGATTTCCTTGACGCCATGTCTCTATGAAGCGAAGGAGGGTGTGTGAGGGGAGTTTTCCTTTTCCTTTTTTTTTTTGTATAGTATTGCGCAACACAGTATGCCTCTTTATAGTTTCTCCGTTGTAAATCTTTTTTTTTTACGAATTTATATGTCAGTAGTTCACTATTGTTTGGACGCACCTTTTCTTCTCTTTTCTTTCCCGTTCTTTCACCACCTCAGTATTTACGTTAGCCTTACTTGGTATTCCGATGCTACAGGAGTCACTGCGGTCGTTGGTCCGCCGCCCACGACTGGTTCAAGGATTAGGCTACCCCGCGCTCTCTTACAGTGCTCGCTGGAAGTCTGAAACCACTGTTTCGAAAAAGGCCGCAGGGAATATGTTCAAGGCACCCCCTAATGTAGGCCCCGGTCGGGAGCACGAAGAGGCGAATCCGTACAAGTCATGGCAGCATCTCAATCACACGTGGTTGCTTATGATGTGCGCTGGCTGCCTGGCGGCGGGTATTCTAGCCGGCCAATTTGTAGAGGTAGATGAAACAAAGTTGAAGCCCAAGTTTGTCAAGGAGGAGGTGATCGCAGCCGCTTGTAAAGAATTCGAGTTCCGCCCCGACCTTGCCGCCACCAGCATCCGTGTGGGGTTCGTCATGGCGGCCCGTAGAGCGGGGTTCCCTGCCGACACCGTTGAGGAGTCTTGTGCGGTCGTGGATGGATTGGAGGACATTGCGGGGGTGCTCAACTTTCTGTCGAACACCTTTCAAGGCAGTATGGAGGATATTGTCTCGCTCGCGGCGGTGGCGGGAGTGAAGTTCCTCCAAGGACCCTGCAATCGCGTGATCGAGGAGTGGCAGTGGGGGAGGAACGACACCGACACGGTGATCTCGCGAAACATTCCTACCGACCCCAACGTAAAGGTGTTTTCTATTCCCACCATATTAAAGTCGTTGGGTGACCTCACCGACGAGGAGTGTGTCGCGCTCATGGCCTCGCATAGTGTAGGGGAGTTTCACGGCCATGTCAGTGGCGTAGACGATGCCACGCATATTGGGAAACGATACACACTCAGTAACGAGTACTACAAATTCTTACTGGCGAATGAGAAGAAATTTTCACCGCTGAAGGTGCAGCGGACGGAGGAGAATAAGGCGATCAAGACTCTCCCAGAAAACCTCATGTGCACTTACACACAGGGGAAGCGGAAGAAGCGGATGTGTGTGTGTAGTGAAAATGAGCTGCATGCGCTTCTAAAGAATAAAACATGGCGTCCTATTGTAGAAAAGTTTTCAAAAGATGAACAAGCGTGGTCGGAGGCATTTCAGTCGGCGTATACGAAAATGATCAATAGCAACTTTCGCCGTCTCCGGGTGTATTCTAATCCGAATGAGTAGAACAAATTTCTTAACATCAACTGAATAGATGATTATAGTGCTCATGTGAAATGCATCCATCACTTGTTTTAGGTCTCACAGTAATATTTTTCTTTTTTTTTTTTTAACACCAGTTTTCTTTTTCTTTTCTTTTCTTTTTTGTTTTCCATTCCATACTTCTAGTGTTCTCAGTAATTCAAAACGGTGCGACTTAACTATTTTAGTTTCTCTCTTACTTTTTTTTTTTCCTTTGAATTCCTTTTCGTTGTTGTGAATTGTTCTATAAATTAAATAAAAAGAAAATAAATAAATAAAAAAAGAAACATGTCTGGCAGACAGCCTATTCCTCGGCGACTCACCCCTGCCGCACCGTATACAAAAAAGTTTAGCCGTAATGGACCGGTGAAGCCGGCCTCCCAGAATACCACCCCTCCGTCATTGCCCTGTGATTCTTGCAAGGAATTCTGCACCGCGACGATGCACTGTATAGAAGCGTACCACGACTTATTTCTGCGGGCAAAGACGTTGGTAGTGTTGGATACGGTGTCCCATAGAATGGAGGAGGATGGGTGGTGGCGACTGTTACAGCTATTGGACCTAGATGCAACGTTAGATTGAGATGAACCATCTCTTTGTTTTTTATAACTTATTATTATTGAATTTTTGTAAGTTTTATAATTACAGTGCTATATATATATATATATATATAGATCGCTCTACTTTATTCTTTTTTTCATTTCCGTTTACTACTACTATACGTTAATACATTCGGAATACATTTTCTAATGCAATTTGAATTCTCCAAATATTATTTTTCCATTTTTATCTATTCTCTTTTCTTTATTATATATAATTTTTCTAGTTTTTTTTTTTAATTTCGTATTGTGCGTGCGTGCGTGTGTTGGTGTGTGTGTGTGTGTATATATAAAAGTACATTGTATACAGTGAAGCATGACGGAGTACATTGAGAAAACTCAAAAAGAGTTGGGGGCGGTGATCTCCTCCCCAAAACTGACCGAGAAGCTCCTCAGCAAGCCACCATTCCGTTTCCTCCACGATGTGGTCACTAATTTTATGGCGGCTACCGGCTTTCCAGTTGGCTTATTCGGCGATCTAGAGGATTTTTCCAAGGTGGATGATAAGGAGAAAAAGCTGGAATTTCTAACGCTGTTGATTAAAGTAATTGAGGTAGCGACGGGCAACAAGTGTAGTGCCAAGCCTGCCAAAATTGTGTCTGGATCTGAGCCAGAGAACACCAATGAAATGCTCCAAATGCTCGCCTCCTGTGCCTCTCTCTCCGCCGATAAAAAAGAAGCTGCCGTTAAAAAGGTGAAGAGTGCCAGTGAACGTCGTGCCTCAGAGAAGAAGGAGAAGGAGCACCGAAAGAGCAGTGCGGCGGAGGAGAAGGGCAAAGACAAGGAAGAGAAAAAAGAGAGCAAGGACAAGGACAAGGAGAAGGAGGAAGAAAGGGAGCGCCGCCATCGTGAAAAGAAGGAAAAAGAAAAGGAGAAGGAGAAGGAAAAGAAAAAAGAAGAGAAGGAAAAGTCAAAGGATAAGGATAAGGATGACAAGGAAACCGAGGAGGAGCGCCGAAAGCGTCATGAGGAGCGGAAAAAAGAAAAGGAAGAGAAGGAGCGCCGAAAGAAGGAAGAGAAATCACGAAAGCAGTCCGAAGACGATCGGCGTACCTCTGGCGGTGCAGTGGCGGAGCCCAGTACGGCGGGGAAGGCACCCCCCAAGACGAAGCCCACCCATGAGGTGGTAGTGGCGCACAGCGCGGTAGACGCCGCTCCAGTGGCGGGAGTCATCAAGGAGGCCAAACGCGGAGAGGGGGAGGACGATTCGGGGGATGAAAACGACTGGCAGCGTGTGGCGGAGCAGTATGGGGAGACCAGGAACAGTGCGTCGGCCGCCGCGGACGATGATGTAGAGGTGAAGGGCGCGTTGGGCCAACAGGCACTCAAGGCGAAGCGACGTCAGGAAGCGGCCAAGAGGGCCCAGGAGGAGGCCGCCTCCAGTACCCCGGCCGCCGCCACTGAGGGTGGTATAGTGATCCAGACCAAGCGGAAAGGAACGACACGAGAAGGGGGGTTAGTGATGGGGGACAGCGAGTTGAGCTCTCTACGCGAGCAGCTGCAACTGCTGACAAAGGCGTCGAATCCGTTGGGTAAATTCTTAGAAGTCATTCACGACGATATTGACAGTATGCTGAGGGAGCTGGACATGTGGAGAGGGGAGGCGAGGACACAGCAGTTCGCCGCAGAGGACGCCCATCGTTTAACGGAGGAGCAGCTTCAGGAAACCCAGGCCCAGCTTCAGGACTTAGAAGATGCCATTAACGATCAACTGCTCAAGACTAACAACCTTCGTAGAAACATTCTGGCAAACGACAAAGCAATTCAAGGGATGATGCGTATGGTCATCAACCCAGAGGTGGCCAGTAGACAGTAAATAATCGACCTCTGTCCAAGCTCCCTTCCTATAGAAATCATTCCTTGTATATATGTATATCTACACAAAGGAAAAAAAAAAAAAAAACAACAGCAGAAAAAGAAAAAAAAAATGAAAAAGAAAGAATGTAAAGACAATTTATATACATTGTGTAACTTTTTTCTTAGCGGTGTTATACCCCATCTGTAGACATTAATAGAGTGGTGGTCCATTTTTTTTTTCTTCTTTAAATCTCTTTTTCTTTCTCTCCTTATCCATTTCCCTCTTAGCTGTTCAATAATAAAGAAAGGTATATACTTTCTACCCTCGTTAGTAATCAATAATAAAACTTACATAATTACCTCATTTTTATATTTCGTATTTCTTGTTGGAATTGGTTGATTTAAGAAAAAGGAACCATTTAGGATTTTTTTTTATTTAGATGGAGAATTACACCCAACTTAAAGTATTAGGTAAAGGGAGTTTTGGGTCTGCATGGCTGATTCAACGCAACCGGGACAAGGCACAGTTTGTCGCCAAGGAGGTGCGTCTAGCCGGCCTCAGACCTGCAGAGAAGGATAGCGCAAAACATGAAATAGAAATGTTGCGATCTTTAAATCACCCCAACATCACCAAGTATGTGGATCACTTTGAGCACAAGGGATCTCTCTTTATTGTGATGGAGTACGCCAATGGCGGGGATCTTTACATGAAGATAAAGGAGCAAAACGGTAAATTAATTAGTGAAGAAGAAATATTGCGTATATTTTCGCAGCTGTGTTTAGCACTGAGCTATATGCATGAAAGAAAAATATTACATAGAGATTTAAAAACCCAAAATGTCTTCTTAACGAAAGACGGGGTAGTGAAATTGGGAGACTTTGGTATTAGTACTGTTCTGCGAAACACCTACGAGTTAAAGCGGACCGTTTGTGGTACCCCCTATTACTTTTCCCCGGAGTTGTGTCTGAATAAACCGTACAATAACAAGAGCGATGTGTGGGCACTGGGCTGCATTCTTTACGAAATGGCGACGCTTAATCATGCCTTTGACGGGAACAACTTGAAGGCATTGGTGCAGAAAGTACTAAAAGGGGTGTATCCCCCCATTAGCTCCATGTACTCCGCCAACCTGTCCCGGTTGATTGAATGCATGCTGTTCCTGGACCCTCACCGACGCCCCAATGTGGGTCAGGTGCTGGCGCTGCCTTTCATCCGGGACGCTCTTAGTAACTTCCAGAAGGATATTCAAGAGGCAAAGGTGCAGAAGCGCTCTGTGGTACCCGAGGAGGTTCAGAAGAAGATGCAGAAGGAAGGTGCCCAACGTCTGGAAGACTACCGGAAGCAGGAGAAGGATAATGCCGCCAAGTTAGCGGCTCAGCGGGTGAAACAGAAACAATTATTCGACCAACGACAGCGGGAGAATGAGGAAAAGCGACGAGTACTGCTAGAAAGACACCGCGAGACGCAAGAGAAACACGATCAAATGGTTCGGCAGAGAAAGGCGGAGATTGAGGCCAGGGTAAAGGAGCAGCGGAAACAACAGGAACGTCTCTCGAAGGAACAAGGCGCGATCAACAAGAAACGGGAGGAGCAGTGGGAGAAGAATATGAAGGCACAGGCCGAGGAGGTGAAGCGGGCGAAGGAGCGGGAGCGAGAGCGAATAGACCGAAGGGACGACCGACCCGCGATACCACCCCATCGCGCCCCCTCCACCTCCTCTAATAACGCTGCCGAGGTCTACAAGGAGATGCGTCAGCAGGCGGCTAGGAATAAGCAACGTGTGCAAGAGGAGCTGGGCATACAGCTTCCACCGAATCAGCCCCCACCCCCACGGGCTCCCCCCTCCCCCAAACACTACAGTACCAAGAAGCTCTCGCAGGAGGAGCTGGAAAAGGCACGGGCGGAGGCCTTTTGGCAAATGCGTCACGAGGCAGAAAAAAACAAGCGACGAATGCTGGGCCTGGACCCGGAGGAACCGAAGGCGGAGGAATCCAACCCCTCCCCAGCAGAGTCGGAGGAAGACCCTTCCCTGCTCGAGGCGGATGGGGAGGAAGGGTTCCATGCATTTCTGAACGGAGAGGCCGTCTTGCAGGACGATGAGAATAACGAATCCAAGCGACAGGAGGACTATGGGGCGTTGGATACCGCTATCTCAGTAGCGCTAGGAACGGTAGTGAACGGCAGTGGAGGGGAGGACTTCCAAGACGACGCTGCCCTTTCTGACCCCACCAAGTTTTTACTAGAAGGAAAGGAGCTGGAAATCCCCAATATGAATGCGAACGACCCTTTAATGTCTCGTATTGAGTCACTCCGTATGTTTCTGGAGGAAAAACTCGGGGATGACGTGTTCTTTGAGTGTTACCGTTGTTTGAACAATATATCCGCGGTGAATGACCAGGCCATGGAACAACTCACCAATAAACTCACCGAGGAACAGCGACGCTTTCTACCCCTCATTACCCAACTGTTAGTGTGTGAGGATGCCATTAATAAACAGAATATGGTAGGCATGTAAATCTACCATTCACTCATGTCGGTCGATATCCTTCCGCAGCTTTTTTTTTTTTTTGTTAATTTTTGAAATTGTTTTTTTTTTTATTTGCTCTCTTGAGTTATTCACTTCTTGGTCATTACTCAGTTATTTCCGTGTAATAGCTTTTTATTTGAGTGACTTTCAGCGTTTTTTTTTTTATTACCGTCAATTTATTCCCGTTTAATGTGGTGTAATAAAAATCTCATGTACCTGACAACCATGTTTATTAATGTTTTTTTTTTTTTCTCAATTAGCGGCTTCTTTATTTATTTATATCTACTACTTGAGTTTACTTCTGTGACCTTTTCATTTCTATACATTAATTTTTTTTTTTGTTTTCCTCACCTTTTCTCTAGTATCCAGCTATTTAGTAGTAGACATTTACTGAAGTTTTAGCATTTTTTATTGTTGTTTTCATCGTGTGTCATCATGCTGAGGTGTTCTAGAGTGTTTCGCAACAAGGAGTTCGGCGCCATTGTCGTCGGCGGCGGTGTTTCTGGATGTCTAGTGGCGGGCCGACTGGCTACTGAAAACATTAACACGCTGTTGGTGGAGAGTGGAAGCGATATTCGGAAGCGACCTGAATGGCATCGTCACCTCCCTGCCAGTCAGATTGTCCACCGTGTCAGCAAGCAAGGGTATGAGAAGGCCGATACGACCACCGTGCCTCAAACCACACTGAGCGGGGAGAAGGCGCCAGTGTGGATCCCCACCCCTCACGTCCTTGGCGGTCATGGAGTGATGGGCAGTCGGTCCTGGAATCTCGGTGACGCGGGGGACTGGGACGGGGCACCGTGGGACTTCAGGGAGGAGTTAATACCAAGAGTACGCACTTTTGAGCGAATGGCGGTGTTTGCCCCCCATCGCGGCAAGCGAGGAAAGTTTCTCATTTCCCCTCCCGCGAACTTTACGCCCTACTTCAAACCCTTCTGTGAAGCCGTTTCTCAAGATGTGTCGATGATCAGCGAGTTCACCAAACCCGACTTTCGTGCCTCCCAGTCTTGTGGCAGACCTGATATTTTCGTGGATTTAGAGACCGGAAAGGCTCACTCCACCCTTCAACGGTATGTGCTGGACACCCAGTCCCTCAAGCGACCTCTCTCTGTGCTGTGTGATGCCACGGCCGTCGGCATTACGGGTGCCTCCAAGACGGAGGCCGAAGGGGTAACGGTTCGCCTCACGGACGGGTCACTTCAAGAGTACAAGGCGCCTATTATTGTGGTGTGCTCTGGTACGATCGGTTCTGCCCAACTGCTGTCGTCCTCCAGGGGTTCGATTCAAGTGGAGGAGTCGGTGGGAACTCAGTTCTGGGATGTGCCGCAGGTGGTCCTTCAGTTCCATACCAAGGACCGGTCGAGCCACAACTGTTACTTGGACCCTCTGGTTCGACAGTTCATCAAGGCAGATTTGAGGTTCGGTAAGCCGCTCCTGAGTCTTCTTTCTAGTTACGATGACCTCTTGGCGTACTGGTCAGAGAAGGCCTCCTCCGCCCCACAGGTGACGATACTCTTCCAGCCCTTCACCCTCAACAACGACGGGACGTCTCCCATCCCTGGCGAGCACGGCTGCCAGTTCATCATCCGCCCCTTCCGTCCCAAGAGTCGTGGCTCTATCAGCGCCGACGGTTCCCTCGACCCTCGTTACTTTAGCGAGGCGAAGGACCTCGAGGCGGTCCAGCAGGGCGTCCGCTACGTGAAGGAGGTGCTTGTCAAGAAGAAACCGTTTATTCCCATCATTGGGGATTTGATCGGAGAGCGGTTGGAGTCTTCCGGTATTAACGGCGGCTCTTGCTCTACAGTTATTGATCCGGTGACGTTTCAGGTGAAGGGGACTGATAGTCTTTATCTGTGTGACGGAAGTATCATCCCGAACAGTCTCAGCGGCAGTACACTGCCCTACAAGCTCGCCTTGGCGGATAAGTTTGTGGATAAACTACTCAAGAAGAAGGATGTTAGACGCAAAGTGGAACAGGAAAATGCCGAAGAAGGTTCTACGCGCATTGTTTACTAACTTTTTTTTTCCTTCTTCTTCTTCTTTTTGAAGTTTTAACTGATAAGGGTTTTTTTTTTCCATTTTTTTATTTGTTTTGTTTTCACATACCACACTTTACAGACTTTAGGCATTTCTTTCAAATGGAAAGAGTTCACTTTGCCATAACATTACATACTAGTTAACTATTTTATTACAATTACAAACTCAATGTTTTTTTTTTTTTTTTTGCCTATTAGAGTGGTAATACAATGAGCCTTTACTTGTAACATTAGTGTGGTAGTGCACCACTACATTATTTTACCCTTTCTCTCACTTTTTTTTTTGTTCAAAAGGTCTTTTTAGTTTCTCTTCGTTTTTTTATTCGGGTGATTTTTCTCCCAATAGATTTTCATTTTTTTACTTCTAATTTCTACCCCTTCATTACTTCCTTTTCAATGAGCAGTAACACAATGATGAATAAAGGAGGATCGAGAAAGGCTTCTGTGGTTCCTCCACCTTTAGATGAAGACACCATCAACGCCATGAATAACAACAACATTAACAGTAATAATAATAATGTGTACAATAACAATAACAATAACAATAACAACAACTTTACTCTAGTCCCCCAAGAACCACCCTTTTCGATTCCTAATAATCTCCCCTCCCCCAACGCCGCTATCGTCGATACCCCTATGGCCATCGCGGCGCTGCTGCAGCACCAGCAGATGCAACTACAGAGTCAGCAGCAGCAGCTAGAGCAGGACTACCTCAACACACGGGGGACCCTCCAGTACTGCAGCCGACACATCCTCCTCTCCGTCCTGACAGGGCTGTTGGATGAATTCCCACTACAGTTAACTTCCCCTATTAGGAATAAACTGGAACATCTACTAGTGCAGCGACAGGCTCAAGGCGCCGCACTGTCCCCCAACTCTAACGCCGGTCGGGCGTCTAACCGAAAGAATCAGAATTACTCCCCTACCAATAACAACAATAATAATAATAATAATAATAATAATAATAATAATAACAACAGTAATAATGGTACTGGTAGTCCCAAGAAAAACGCCAATGCGTTTGTCACGAATAATATTAGCGCCCCAGTGAACAACAACAACAACACCAACCATACTAATAGTAACGGCATGGCAAACAACAACAACAATAATAATAACAACAACAATAATAACCCCTCGTGGTCCAGTCAGCAGACTAGTAATCCTGTCTCTCCCTACAACGCGAATAATCAAAGTCCCAATCACCGCCGCTCCCGACACAAGAACAAGGAGGAGGAGCAGGAGATGTGTCACGTACATCAAAGTATGCGAGCGATAAAGCACCTGCAGCGGAATCCTCTCACTGGCCGCTATGAGTGTATTCATGGGTTTCACTGTCTGGTGGATGGTAAGACGGATGCTAGCGCACGAGCAGTGACGGCGGAGGGGGGGAGGGGGGCATCCACTACGGAGGAGATGAATACCCATTCTAGTAGGAACCCCGAGGGGCTACCTTACCATAGTAACGCGGAAAGAGCTTACAGCGACAGCTATGAGGAGAGCGAAGAGATGCAGAACCTGAAGGATTTGCTGCAGAGTGTCCGCGATCTTGAAGAGGACTCCTGATTTCTGTGGAATGTAAATACGATCGCGAAGAAGGCAAGTAAATTTCTTTCTGGAAGTAAATAAACAAATAAGTAAACACTATTCCTTAAAATGGTTTGGAGAAAATTTACTCTGTGGCACTCATGAATGTAAATAGCGCGATACATAATTACAAATATTAAGTAAATTATTTATTCAATCAATCTTTCCAAGCCAGAAATAAAACTTAAGTAATATATATATATATATATATAAACGAAGTGCAAAAGTTAACAGAAACACACTCGGCAAAAATGTAAAAAAAAAAAAAGCAAACTTACAGAAATTTGTAACGAGGTGTGCTTGAGAGGTGTTGGGACTGTATTCTCTTTTTCCAGTCCCGCAGACTCCAGCATAGTACAAAGTTTTTTTTTTTAACGGATAGTGTTAAAAACGTTTACCAATTATTCTGTTGGTATTTTTTCATTTTTCATTTTACATTCTTTATTCTTTTTTTTTTTTTTAGATTGGATACGTTTCTCTATTCACTATTGTTATCGTTATTATCTGAATACTAATCAATGTTCATTTTTTTTTTTTTGCACTAACATTTTAACGTACTTCGTTGTGAAGAGTGAACTTTTATATAAGCAATACCCTATAAGTAAAAAGTTATAATACATATTTCCATGTAAACCTATTTCCCTGTGTATCCCACCCGTTTCTCAACGTCTGTGAAATATTTATTGCGAGACTGAAGCCTTTACTTTCTTTTCTGTCGTGAATATTTTCTTCTTTTTTTTTCTTCTCTTTTTTTTTTATTTGTGTGTGTGCCATTTCCTTACTTCTTCACTCCCTATATAAAGTAAGAAGGATACCGACCCACACAGAAATAGTGGTAATAATAGTAATCGTATACTAACCATTAATACAAAGATGAGTGACGGTTGTACCCTATACCGCTGTCCTCCGACGCTGTCGCTTCCTACCGGTGACCCTCATGCGTTGGCACTGGAAACGTTGTTTAGGTTTTCACAGGTCCGTTACGGCTGCAAGGAATCTACTTTGAGAGACTTGCGTCTGGTGTCATCGGGGGAGGAGAACAGCGACAAAAGTGAGTATCAAGTCTACAAGGGGTTTTCAGCCTGCGTGAACTGTCTCGTGAAGACGTTAAATTACGAAAGTATTCAAAGCGATTTGAAACCAGTGCTTACCTGTGTGGAGGCCATCACCGTGAAGAGTCTTTTTCCGGCCTTTATCTTTTTGACCTACTTTGAGCCTAATATTTACAACACAGCCATCCGCAAGACAGTCGCCCCACGGGTGTCTACCCTCTGGGAGAGCATAACGGGCAGCTATCGCTCCAACGTGTTACGCGCGAATGCCTTCTACTACAGTGGAGAGCCAGTCATCACCATCCCTTCTCACTTTCTGTCGCTCACTTCGGAGAAGAAAATCAGTGAAGTGTTAGAAGAGGTGGAGAAGTCACTAAAGTCGTTAGAATTATTATACATCTCCCACACCAAGACGGATGAAACCTTCATGTTAGGTACCAGCAGGCCCAGTGTTGCGGACGCCTACGTCTACGCCGGTGCCTCCTGCTTCCTCCACGCCGACTTTAGCGCTTCGATTCATTTGATTTCATTTCAAAAGAAAATACGGGAGGAGTGTCCTCTTTTGACCAAATACGTGGAGAAGCTTCGGGTGATGCTGTACGACGACTACAGTGGAACGTACCACCTGAAACCGTGTCTTATACCGGATGAGAAGGAGGTGTATAATCAAAAACTGGAAAGTATGTATAGCAAAGGCCGTCTGGCAACCCTTTTGTGGACCGGTATATTCGCAACCGTCTACTTTGTGATAGCGAACGCGGATATGTTTACCATTGAAGTAATAGAAGATGAGTTACCCAGTGAAGCGGAGGAGGAGGAGAAGGAGGAGGAGGAGAAGAAGCAGGAGTAGGGAAAATGTAGTAGTGGGAGTCCAACTGCATAGCTCGTAACATATATAATTTTTTAGTTTTACAGTCACCTTATAATAATTACTTTTTTTTCCTTCTAAAAAAGTTAGACCCATGGACCTCAATGTGTGAGCATGACTTTTTTTTTTTTCATTAGTATGAACCAATTACTTCACTTCATCTTGGTTCACACCTCTACCATTCTCAATCTCCTTTTTTTTCTTTTTTACTTTTTTACTTTACTTATACCAACTGACGTCATCACTATGATCTCTCAAAGAAAAGTCAATAACAAACAAACAAAACAAAAACAGTATTAGTGAGCAAGGAAAGAAGAAGGATTTTTCAAAGAATAGATACAATGGAGACGCCTTAGATGGAGATAGGAGAGACGGGCTGGCTAGAGTGCCCTGGCGCGACGCCGTGCACGGGTGTAGTGAGTGCACCTCGTGGAACGCTGATAACGGCAAAAAACCTTCACTTCTATAGCCCATTTGAACATTGGGTTTCAAAAGAAAGAAAAGGTCCTCTACGAAATAGTACTTCTTTCGAGTGGGTTGATGCAAATTGGTTGGTGCGTCACTCCTCACTGTTTGCCATTCTCGGAGGACGAAGGCGTAGGAGACTTCCGACGAGTGTGGCCATTGACGGGGATCGTTCGATGCTGTGGTGCGTAAAGGGGCATCCTTTGAATATAAAATAGATCACCGGCGATGTGCTTACCTGTTTTGCGGCCTTTGACTTGGATTGCTTTAGAGTACCTACTGAACGGGGAGCGGTGGGCCGAGTTCTTCTTACCCACCAAGAGCGCCCTCCATCGTGGGAAGGCGCTGTGATGGAAGGACTTTAACTCGATGGATGAAATGTTGGTATAGTGTCCAGCCCTTTCTCTGTCCAGGGAGGCTGTGCACGGGAGGGTGTGTCTGACTACCGCCTGGGAGAGGCGTGCAGGCTATTGGTGAACCCAGCCGACGAGAAAGGGGAGCCTCTCCACTCCAAAAATCCATAGAGGAATCGAACCACAACTGGGAGTCTTTTGCTCATGCCGTAGACATTCCTTTAAGCGGATCCGCCCATACCGGTCGAAGCGTGAAAAGAGTCAACTCTGTGGGGTTTGGTGGTATCCCCATTACCGTCGAAACGTTTGCAGGCGGTCCGTGTCTTATCTGTTACGTGTAAAAGGCAGACACTAGATTCTTACCAAAGCGACGTGCTTCTTCTGCAAAACGCCGATTACCGGGTTACAAAAAATGTGTCGGAGTGATTTCATTGTTTTTTTTTTTCTGTTTCTTTTTTTTTTTTATTTCTTTCTGCATACACACACGTTTGTACAATGTCAGTATTGACCTCTCTTTTTTTTTTTTTAATTGTGGGTTTTCGTCTACCATTGATGATTAACCAATTTTCTTTCTCCTGTAAGCGATTTCTATTTTCCTACTTGGACTAGTCCAATCCTGTTGAGATTCTAGTTTAATAACCTTCTCCCTCTTTTTCCCCCACTCCTCCCGTTTCTCTATATAGAGTTTAATAGTATACTTTTTTTTGTTGATTTTATAATGCAGGGAAATTGGGCGATTCTAAAGAAGAATTGCGTGAACTTCTTTCCTGGGTTGCTCGCTTTTGCTACCGAGTCCCGACAGGCCTTTGAGACGTGGCGTAAGATTTACAATCGCGGCTACACCCATGGCCCGAAGGAGTACTACGAGCAGAGCGAGACCTACTCTCCCGACTTTTGGAAGAGGGGTCATTCCCAAGACAAGAACATGTGGGTGGACAAAAATCTTAGTGAAGAAGTTTCCCAAAAGGAAATTGCCCAGCTAATGCGCGTCAAGGTAGATGTGTGGCGGATGTCTCACATTGCGGCATCCACCGTGGTGATCGGCGGGTATGCGCTTCCCTTCGCCCTGTTTTGGTTGGCCAACGACACCTGGACCCCTTCCTCCTTCAACGTGACCCCGGAAGAGAAGAAGGCGTGGCTCGAGGCCCAGGACTTGTACCGCTACCGCAGCGCCCCGTCCTACATTACCGACACCAAGTGGCACTTCGACTTCCATGCCTACCCGTTCACTCCTGTCCAGGAGAGAGCGTGGGATGATCTCTTTGAAAAGAACGACGTTCGCAGAGACCCCAGCAAGGTGCGCCCCGCCGCGGACATGTACGACGGCTTCATCAAGCTGGAGACGATTAAGCGCAAGTCCCTGCGCCACCTTTCCAGGAGCATGAACATCCCCACCTTCCCTATGCTCACCCGTATGTGTAACAGCACCCGTGTCCGTGACTACTGGAACTTGGCCTGGAATGAAGACTACATGGTGATCACGCAGAAGCTGCACGAAAAGATGTCCGATGAGGATTTGTTTGACTACGCGTGGCGCCGCTTCCTCACCCCTGTCGACAAGGATCTCACCCGTGATCAGATCATGGAGCGCGTGGTGGACTACCACACCTTCCTCGGACCCAAGTTCGTCGAGGAAGGAAAGGCCCCTAACCTCATCATCCTCACCAACTACGTCTTTGGTTACTACAACGACCCCGCTTATTTGACCGAGGATATTTCCTCCTTGGACACCAACGACTACGAGTACATGGCACACTATGGCAAGGACGCCTTCCTTCGCCGTCTCGAGTTTGAGAACGGACCCTTGCGCGATCAGGTGGAGGCCCACACACAGAAACTGATTGCGGGGCGGACTGCTGCGAAAGAGGCTGCCCAACCCAAGGTAGAGGCGTAACTCGCGGAAGGGACGTTGGAATAATCAGTTTTTTTTTTTATTCTAGCGGTCTTTAGGCAAAAAAAAAAAAAAGTAACACTAATAAATTTCTCTTTTTTTTCTTTATGAAGATTTAGTATGTAGTGAAAGTGGGTTATGATATAGTAAGTAAAAAACGGTATTTTCTCCCTTTTCTTCCCTCGGGCTTTACTTTGGTGTGTTAACAAATTCTCTTATTTGTTTTTTGTTTCCCCTTTGAAACTGTTTAGAATTTGTATTCTCTTCTCTCTTTCTAACTTCTTTTTTCTTTATTATTTATTTGTTTACTTATTATTATTCTCGTTTCACTTTAGTATTTACCTAATTATACTTTTTTTCTGTTGAATCTTTCATCGATGAGCGGCGAACTAGCGGATTTTGACGGAGATGACGTCAAGACTACTGTTGTCTCCAATCACGTCGGCGCTGGCATGGGCACCCACAGTGCCGCGGCGCTGGCTGGGTTTCAGGACTTTTGCCTCAAGAGTGAACTTGCGAATGCTATTCGCGAGCAAGGCTTTGAGCACCCCTCCGAGGTGCAGCACCAAGCCCTTCCCAAGGCGATGTACGGAGCCGATATTCTGGCTCAGGCAAAGTCTGGTATGGGTAAGACGGCGGTGTTTGTATTTGCTCTGCTCGAGCAAATCGCGGCCCCCCCGGAAGGAAAGAAGCCCTATTGCCAGGCGGTGGTACTCGTTCACGCCCGCGAACTGGCCTACCAGATTGAGCAGGAGTTCAAGCGTTTCAACAAGTATCTCAGCTACGCGACCACTGGTGTCTTTTTCGGTGGTGTCCCTGAGGAGGAGAATATTCGTCAACTACGTAAAGAGGTGCCGGCGATTGTAGTGTCTACGCCTGGACGGTTAAAGTCCCTTATTATGCGGAAGGCCCTCGACGTTTCCCACGTGAAGTGGTTTGTGGTGGATGAATTCGACCGCTGCTTAGAGGATATCAAAATGCGTCAGGATGTTCAAACCATTTTCATGAAGCTCCCCAAGGAAAAGCAGGTCATGATGTTTTCCGCCACCATGACCGACGACATGCGTGAGATCGCAAAGAAATTCATGAACAACCCCACCGAAATTTACGTCGATCAAAGAGCTAAGTTGACTCTACACGGACTTGCCCAATTCTACATGAACGTCACGGAGGCTAAAAAGGTAAGTAAGCTTTGTGAAATTCTCGATGCTGTGGAGTTCAATCAGGTGATTATCTTCACTTCCTCGGTGGAGAGGTGCGAGGGTCTTGCGATGCAACTTCGCCAGCTCAAGTTTCCCGCCCAGGCGATCCACTCCCGCATGGATCAGAAGGAGCGTCTACGTGTGTACGACAGCTGCAAGTCCAATGACACCCGTATTGTCGTGTCCACCGACCTCTTTGGCCGTGGTGTGGATATTGATCGTATCAATTTGGTGATTCAGTTCGACATGGCGTCCGACCCGGATTCGTATCTTCACCGTGCTGGACGTGCGGGCCGTTTCGGTACAAAGGGTCTCACCATCGCTTTTATTACGGATGAAGAGAAGGAGATTAAACGGGAGAACCGCAAGTACACCGATGGCGGTATTCTGAAGGAAGTGCAGGACCGCTTCGAAATGCAAATCGCTGAACTTACCGATATCAAGACTCAACTGAAAGAAAGTCAGTATATGAATTAGAGGAGGAAATAGACCCACCACACCTATGACCCCGACATAATAACGAAAGGAATTATCAAAGATACAATAAAAAAAAAAAGAAAGGAATGTGGAACCTTTTTTTTCTTAAATTTTTTTGTTTCTCCTTTATTTATAAAGATTTAGTAAAGGTAAAAAAAAAAAAAAGAAATTGAAAACAAAACAAAATCCAAAAAAAAAAAAAGAACAAACAACATAATAATAAAACAAAGAATAAGAACTGTAACTTTATATTGTTTTTTCTTTTTTTTTTAAATTTCTCCTTTTTATTAGTATTCTTTAAATGTGAGTCCTTCTCCTTTTCTAAAATTGTTAATTATAATAATAATAATAGTAATAATAAACATTACTTCCCCCACTTTGTTTTTTTATTCTCTCGTAGTTTGCAATGCATATCTATTCCAAGGACCAACAGGCCTTCCACCTCACCCGCACGAGGGCGGAGAAGTGGTTCACCCGTGTGAATACCCTTTTAGTAGCTGTTCAGTTGGCCTGCTGGCTCTGTGCCCTCATTCGTACTGCCTCCAACGGGTCCAACTCGATGCGTAACTCACTGTTTGCTCAATCCAACTTGGTGCTGCGGGAGGTGTATCTTACCCCTGACTGTGTGTATGAGGTCACCCGTACTCATGCCTTTTTCAACAATGTACAGTTCAACATGAGCAGTGAGAATGTCGGTTATTACGTGAGTAGAGGGGTTCAGAATATTCGGTATCTAATGGCGGTCACTGGGGTGCACTTGGTAGTAAGCGCGTGGAACCGGGTGTGGTTTGAGACCAATACACACGAGATACGGTACCACTTTGCCGTGTTTAGAAAAGACATGGTTTCCATGTGGGAATTACTTCTTCTTGTAATGGGTCTTGTCATGACGTTTGGTATCAACAAGGAAAACGAAATTATGCGGGACTATTTAGAATACTGCAACCAACAGCTTTTCCAGGGGGTTTACAACTCTGTCCTCCCATACGTGGAGCTCTACGTGTCGTATTTTATCTCCGTGGCGGTTATGGCGATCAATCTCCTCATCGCCTGTGCCAATATGTTAAAGGAGAACCCACGAAAGAAACTGATGAGGGAGGACGAGGAGCGGCAGCGTCGTGCGAGGGAGATGATGGAGCTGAATCAAATGAGTACCAATGCAGGGATGACCAAAGACTCTGGCTCTGGGGACCCCATCTACGCCACCGATTATGCCCCGGTGGGGTCCGGCTATCCCTCCTCCCAGCCGCCTACTGGCTACGTGAACTCAGGGTATAGGGAGGATAACCATCCCATGGAGGAACCCGAACCCCAAGGCAACTTCGACCCCTTGTACAACGAGACCAGTCATTTAATGGAAGAAGAGGCCTACCCCCTTCAAGAAGACCTCGAGGGAGAGGACGACGTCTTTGTGGATCCTTCGAATCTTTCTGTCGACTATGATACCCAGCGGGTTGGACCGGTTGAGGACCGGTCTCGGGGTTCCAACGTGTCTACCATACTCGAGGGAAATTACCCCAACCGCAGACTCGTGCCACCTCAATTCTTAGATGGACCCCGACGGGATCCACGTTTGGAACCACCTCCCCCTTCTTATGAGGATTACTCCGATAATAGAGACATGCCACCCCCAAGTTATTAGATTTAGAATAATAAAAAATAAAAATAAAAAATACTTTAGAAAATATATATATATATATATACATATCTTTTTTTTTTTACTTTTTTTTTTTATTTATTGCTTCTGTTCCTCCCACTTTAAAGTTAGAAAAGTGATCAACCCTTAGGTCAGCTCTTCATTTAATTTTATTTTATTTTGGTATTTCCTGTTTCTGAATTTTTTTTTTTTATCTCCTGTTTCCTTACCCCTCTCTCTCTCTCTCTCCTTCTCCTTCTCTTTCTCTTTCTCCTCTCTTTTTTTTTATTTATTTACTTCTAGTTCCCGACACCTTCCAATGTCTCAACAGCAGGAGTACTTCCGCCCCCACGGCGTGGACCCCACCATCCAGCACGAGAAGGCGTACCAGCACCAGAGTGCCGTCAATGAAAACCTTCACCGCCCCAACAAGAAGCACGTGAATCAGTCTGGCCACATCC